>PKML01069671.1:0-12370 GCA_002933935.1 Eutrema yunnanense | reverse complement strand
TGTTAAGGAGGTTTTCCTTCTGTTTCCATACCGAGTTGTGGTACTGACCTGTGACGTCGGTATTGCCCTTGGCAAGTCCATACCGAGGTCACTCCTCGGTATTCACCTTTTTGCCTTTGAACTCATATGCACACTTAAATAAAAACATCAAAAAGATCTAGCAAAGATAGAAAAAGAGATAAACAAAAAGAAAATATATACAATGATAAGCTTGGGGTGTCTCCCAAGAGCACTTTGTTTAACGTCACTAAGTTCGACGCTTGTTAACGTTCTCAAGCTAGAGGGGCATCATCGAGAGGGATAAAACCTCCTTCCTCGATGATTTGATTCGCACGGTAGAGTTTTAGCCTTTGGCCATTTGAAATGAAATCTTGGCCCTCCTTGTTAACAAGCACCACGGCTCCATACGACCTTACTTCTTTAACCTCAAACGGACCCGACCACCTTGACTTGAGTTTCCCGGGAAAGAGCTTCAACCGGGAATTGAATACCAACACTAGGTCCCCAACCTTGAAATCTTTGTGCACAATCCTCTTGTCGTGGAATGCTTTGGTCCTTTCCTTGTAGATTCTCGAACTCTCATAGGCTTCGAGCCTAGTCTCCTCTAGCTCTTGAAGTTGAATCAACCGCCTCTCTTGTGCGGTCTTGATGTCAAAGTTAAGAAGCTTCACCTCCCATAGGGCCTTGTATTCCAACTCAACCGGTAGATGGCATGACTTCCCATAAAGCAAGTTGAATGGTGTAGTCCCTATAGGTGTTTTAAAGGCGGTTCGATATGCCCATAAAGCATCATCTAACTTGTTGGCCCAATCCTTCCTTGAACCCCCAACCGTCTTCTCGAGTATGGCCTTGATCTGCCGGTTGGATACTTCTACTTGGCCACTTGTTTGAGGATGGTAAGGTGTTGCTACCTTATGCCTCACGCCATGCTTCTTAAAGTTTACATCGAATTTACATCGAAATACTAACAATTGATTTTAATTTCGATGTAATTTTACATCGAATTCGTCGTAAAATCGTCGTAATCAAAAAAATTAAATTTTCCGTGTGAGGGAAAATTCATATTGTTTGAATTTTTGGTTAAAATTTTACGACGGATTTACATCGAATCCGTCGTAATTCCGATGTAATTTACCATCAAAGTTACGACGACCACTACTATATATATACGAGCCCAGATTTCTTCCTTCAACCTCATTCTCTCACAATCTCTCTCTCTCTCTCTCTCTCTCTCTCTCTCTCTCAAAGCTCCAACATCTCTCTAAAATTTAATTTTTTGTCAATTAAATTAGATAGGATTGGAAATTAGTTAGGATTGGAAATTATCTTTTAAGGAACTTCGATATCAACCTAGATAATTAGTATTTCGAATTGTATTTTTATTATTTGTATTTTGAATTTTATTTTATATTTTGAATTTATTTATAAAATTTATACTTATAATTTTATTAATTAGATAACATATAATTTATAATTTTATTAATTATATAACTTATAATTTTATTAATTTTTAGTTTATAATTAAAATTTTATTAATTATTAGTTTATAATTAGAATTTTATTAATTATATAATTTATACATAACATCGAAATTACATCAATTTAGGATTTACATCGATTTTACATCGAATTCATTTTACATCGAACTCATTTCACAATACAAAAATTCTATTATTCGATGTAAAATCGATGTAAAATTACATCGATTTTACATCGAATAATTTACGACGAATTTACGACGATTCGTATTCGTCCCAGTTTTTACGACGATTCTCGAGTTACGACGATCAGTTTACGACGATTTGGCAATCGTCGCTAATCTGTCCCAAAGCTTGTTTTACATCGATTTTGTCTGTTGTAATAGACGTGTTTTCTTGTAGTGAGATTTCATTTTCCTAGTTCCATCAGGATAAGGAAATCTTCCTTTTCTCCAAGTGAAATCGGGAAAGATTCTGTAAATCTTTGAGGTCAGCGCGTTCGGCAGCGAGTTGGGTTTTAGGCCGAGCTCGACCCGTTAGATTTGATCATGGGCCTCCTTTACTTAGCTCGAACCGTCGTAAACCAGAATCAATTGGGTCGGTCTCGGTTCAAACCGGACTAAACCGAGGAGTTCCATTAAATATTGGCATATCAACTTAACGTGTTTTTATGTTTTTATGTCTTCAAAAGAGAGAATGTGATGTGTTACTTAACGTGTATATTCTTCAATGTTTTTATGTCTTTAAAAAATGATTCATGAGTTCTTCAAAATTGTTTCATGCTGTCTGGAATCGACTCTGCAAGTGTTTTTTTAAAAAATGATTCATTCAAGGCATTCTTCAAAATATCCAATTATTATCTCGAAGACACAAAATTGCTATTATTTTTGTCTAAACCTTGGAGTCATTATAACTAGGGATGTGGCTCAAAATTTTAGGGTTAGCCCTGTTAATATATTAAAGCTCTTCCCTGTTTTTTTGTATTTAAAATTCATAAGTTCGCAAAGAGTTGAGTTAGCAAACTCTGCGAGTTATAACAATTGGCCCTGATTTTGTGCAAGTTTTTTTTTCCTTTTATATAAACGATATCGTTTTCTATCAGTTTTAAAAAAACAAATATAAAATGAAACAAGCTTTGGTTGTAACAACAGACGGAGACGTAGACGAAGACGAATCTGGCAAATCCACCGTTCAACTAAAGGTAAGTAAAGCTCAAAGTCACATGTTGATATCGTCATTGCCATTCTCATTTTCACCAGCTCCATCAAACACAACCGCCTCAATTTGACAGTTTAGAAGAACAAAGAACATCTATTTGACAATTTAGAAGAACAAAGTATAATTTAGAATTACTTTTGTTTTTTTTCTGCGTTTGCTTGTTCACCATTTCGAAGAAAAAAAAATCAAAAGCCTCTTCGTCGTAAGGTAATTAGATTTTTGTATAATTAGGTTTATGAATACTCTTAAAAACGATTAGATAGTGTTAAAAAAACAAATGTGATTTAAGTGTATATACATAGTTGACCATTTAATTAGGTAAATATGAAAGATAATATAAAAATTAGAAAAATATGAGAGAGAAAAATATACAATCCTTCCATTTTAGATTAACTACAAAAATGCCATTGTTCAGAAAATGTTTTTTCCGGCAATAGGGGATCGCCAACACTGTTATATGATAGTTAATATTGTTCATCCAATGCCACACGATACTGTTCATCCGATGCCACACGATACTGTTCATCTGACGGTTAACCATTTGGTTAACATGATAACTAACATGATATTGCGATAAGTTTACATATTACGTGTTAGCTATCGATAAATTTACGTTTATTTTGTTAACCGTGTTATCATATCAAAATGTTACCTTGCTAGCAATAATATCTGATATTGCTAATAAAGATATATGATACGTGTTAACGTGTTAACAATAATATATGATACTTGTTAACATACTTTCTGATTCTTGTTAGCGTACTAACAATAATATATGATACATGTAACGTGTTAACACAGTATGTTAGCGTGCTAACGATAATATATGAGACTTGTTAACGTGTTAACATAAATATCTGATACCTATTACATGTATCCGATATTATTGTCAGTACGTTAACATACTATGTTAGCTGATTACAAGTTTCATATATTATTGTTATTCAGATGATAAATAGTATCGTCGACTTTGGATAAACAGTACCGGTGGGATGATCGATGAACAATATCGCCGGCTTTACTAGTTGCTAACACAATTTTCAAGTCAATGATATTCAATATAATTATTTGAAATAGAGAAATATATTTATGGTGTAATTTTATTTCTATTTCTACTAACTTAATTTTACAATTAACTTTTTTGAAAAACCAAATTTATTAATAATTAATACTAGATGATCAAAAAAAAAAATGAATGGCCTAACATAAATGGCCTTGGAAAGATTTGAAAGCCCAACTAATAATTAATAAAGCTACGTGAGTTGGGCTTTATTAATTAATAACTAACAACAGACGGAGACGTAGACGAATCTGGCAAATCCGCCGTTCCTCAATCGCATCCGTTGGAGCATTCTGGTTCAATCGGAGTTTCTGGTTCAATCGAATCGGACTTTCGGGTTCTGTTAAATCGAAGCAGACCACTTGGGGAAGTTCCGTGCGATCCGTGTTCACTTTCTCGAGCGTCGAGGAATTCTGGAGGTTGTTAGGCTTTACGACAATCTTCTGTTCTTACAATAATTCTGCAATCTGGATTTTAGTTTTGGGTTTTGTTTAAATTCCGATTTCTCGAGGAAAAATTGTGATCTTTGTTGGTGGATTAGATCCCACGAAGTCCATTTTTCCTATCTGTTTCTGAAAAATTGCTTTGTTTGGTATTTGAAATTGCAGCTACAGCCATTTGACTTCCGAAAGATGAATTCGATTTGCCTTTTTTTTCAGGTCTGTACGAAATGGACAGCGACATGGGAATCTCTCTCGACAGGCTTCCCATAAAACGATTGGAATCTATCGAGGAAAACGGCGCCGAGCGTTTTCCTTCTGATGTTGGTTACGATGATAAGAGAGTATCGTTGATTCGAAGAATAGACTTCGCGTGGGCGTTGGAAGAGGAAGATGAGCTGAAGAAGAAGAAGAAGCAGAAGAAGAGCTCCAAAGAGAGCTCGGAGCAATGGCAATGGAAGGGTATGGTGGAGAATTTGCAGCTGGCTCATCAGGAGCTCTCTGTCATCATAGACCTTATCAACACTGTGAGGGGCTCTGTGCTTATACGATATGATACTTTTTAGTAATGGTTGTGTGGTATCGAATGGATTTTTGTAGGGTTGTGTGCTCATCATGACGTTCGTTATGGGTTTTTGTATAAGTTCAATGAAAAATAAAGAAAACATCTGCGGACTTGTTGATAAGAATGTTGGATATTCATATTCAAATGCTCTTAGATGGATGCAGCAACTCTTTGTTTAAATTATAGCTCTTTAGTGTCTGTTTACTGGCTTGATGGAAGGAGCTGAAGTTTGGTTTCTCTATGTTATCAAAGAATTGAACAACAGTTTCTTACTGTGTCAAAAAAGGTTGCAAAATAAATGGTATGAACACATACCAAGAGGCAGAAGTGCTTTTGGGGTAATGTTTGATGAATAGAGAGTTAAACTTTTCAATTGATTTTCTGATTTTATCTTTGTAGGTCGAGGCAAATGATGCAGTAACAGTCGCTGGGATGGCCAGACCCACGCCTATGCCGAATGAGAATCTCTCAGATCTTGCTGTGTCTACTGCTACCAAGTTACAGAGCTACCGGGTAACCAGTAGCTTACTTTCTTATGTCTAAATTAACTTTTTTTTAAAGATGGAACGATTGTGGTAATTGTATTAGCTAGACACTTTTTAGTGTCCTTAGAAACTGTTGGCAAAAAATGAACTCACTTACCTAAAGAGCTTTTTTATTGCATAATTGTCTTTGTATAGTAATCTTGTGAGCTTGAATACCTGTTGCCTCTGCAGCATTTAGGAAAATACTTCAAGCAATCAGCAAAAGCTTTAGAGCAGAAAGTCAATCGCGAAGCAAGGTTTTATGGTGCTCTTATCAGGTTCGAATCTTTGCTAATAAGCTTTCCAGTTAATGTCAGCTCCTATTTTGCGAACAAGAAACTTTAGGGCAACCTCAATTTTCTTCAATGCCATTTTGCAACTTCGATAATTTTCTTTTGCCTTGTTGATGCTATTTTTCATTAGCTTACAATGTCATAGCTACTTGTATTGTGCCCAGATAAATTGTTTCCCATTTTTGGATCTAGGACGATTATGCGCATTGGTTTTGTTATATGTTATGGCTGTGATTATTTTTGCGTAATGTGAGAAAATTTTAAAGTTGGACTTCTACACCGTCTTCGTTGCTAAATCCTGCGTAGTACAGTACTTCAGGAACATCCAGTTTGTTGTGTAGGGACTTTTTAGGAGTATGCCAACACTAATTAGAGAAACTCTGCTGACATTTTTTGTAATTTGAGAAAATGCTAAGATGACTTCAGATTCCAGAATAGAGATTTTATTATACTTGTAAATGGTTATTTTTGCTATGCTGGCAAGCTTATAGGTTGCAGCGGAATTGGAAAGTCAAGCGACAGCGTGTGCTTGCTTCAAACGCCAGCAATGAGGGCTTCACGATTGATCTTTCTGACAGTTCATTATATGATCCAACTTTTGAGTTTCGCCCATCTACACTGTCCACTATTCGTGTAGAACATGATTCAGCTGGTATGCTGGCCATTAATCTACCACAGGATTCATGGTACTCTCTACGGTTTGGTTTTGTTGGCTTAAATTCGATTGATAACCCTAACGAGTCTGCCGAGCACATAGACTCCACTACCAGTCAGGATATAACATCAGAGAAGCTGTCTGTAAGTGACGACGAATCTGTTAAAGGAACTCATTCGCTACTGAGGGAGGTGCATAAATCGATTTTTGCCGAGCAGGTGTTTTTTTTGTTATATATCTCGTACTACACTTGGTATATCTCTTCATGGCATTTTCTCACTTCTTTGGTCTTCTTACAGTTGTTTGACATGCTAAATCGTGAAGCATTCAATGAAGGTGTGGGATTCAGCATTAGTGGAATACGAGAAAAACTTCTGGAAATGAGCATCGGCCAAGGAGCTTCTTTGTTTGTATCTCTCTACCCATCGGGCAAAAATGCCATCTTTAAGAAGCCAGAATCGGCAAACGTGCCCATTGAATCATCTGGCAGAATAGAACGAGCACAAGGAGACTATCGTGTGAAGAAGCTAGGGTTCCCTAGTCGTGCCAGCTATGAAATATACTTGCAACAAATTTTTCATGAGCATGTCTTTGGAAAAGCTAAGAATCAGCCCAAGTCAAAAAGTAACCAAGCATCCAATCAAACCGCAAAGGACAACAATTCCGGATTTCTTGATCATTTCTGCTTATCTTTGGCTCATAGAATCTTCTCAACTAGAGTTCTTGTGCAACTGGAAAGCGTGGTATTTTCCTTGCTGTGTTAAACTTTATTGGATGATCATTCTCTATCAAGAAACTTCTTGTCATCTTAGATCATGCTATTTTCTAATAGTTGCTGCTTCCTCGTTGAACAGGTCTGCAAGGTCCCGTATCTTCATTTGATATCTCATCCTACATGGAATTCTCGGACATCTTCATGGACTGTCTTCATGACTGTTCCTCCATCAATCATCCCCCAAGGAAGTTCTGAAACCCAGTCTCCAGATGGTAAGAGGAATCTTAAGACGCAGTTCCGGACAAAAGTGGTGGTGAAGGATGATTGTATTAGTGTAGAAGCGGAATGCACGCCCAATGTGGTTGGCTTACTGAAAAGCAGTTCCTGCAATTTATTCTCTATGAACAAATACGAGTGCGACTTGGCCGACCTTCCCGTGATAATTCTCCAACAGGTATGTTCAGACATACCCTTGTCCTAAAGTAAATCATGTCTATATCAATAGTTTCTTGAAACACGCGTTTTATTAATGGGAAATATCTTTTAAAAAAAAAAAATCTGAGAAGGTGACGAGCCAGATTGTGTGTTGGCTACTGGAGGAAGCGAGGACGGTTGGGACAAAAGCAAGCCGGGATTTTCTGTCTCTGTCTTTAGAGATTGTGGAAGGGGAGAGAGTGAGTCTTGTGGCCCAAGTAAACCCTGAAGACGTAAAAGGATGCATCTCGTGGTGGCTTGTGATGGAGAATGGCTGTACCGAGGAGAGGAAAGGGGTGTCTGAGAGTCGGAAGTTGTTGGGTCATTTGTCTCTCGATGTCTTATACTCTGTTCTCATGGATTTGATTAACTTGTGTGGTAGTGGTCGGAATTCTTTAGACAGATTATGAAAGAAGAAAACAAGATAAGAACATTTTGTTGTTTTTTATAAAAATATATAGATTTCAATGTTTAGTAAGACTCTTTAAATTATATTAGGGATTGACCTCGTGCGATGGACGGGCGTTGTTTGCCATTCGTGATTTAGATATTTGGTTTTCAGAAATTTTTTTTTATCAAATTTTGATTTTTAGTTTAAAAATCGGTTAATGTTTATAGTTGTATTATGTTAACGTGCGTGTGTTTTGATTTTTCTCCATATTAGTTTTTGTATATAACATTGGTTTTTTCTTAATTATGTTATTAGCATAACTGTGTTTGAATTGAACATTCCCCGGAGATATCTCAGTCGATCAAACATCGTTTTATTATTGCTTACAATCGATTTTCTTTTTTAGTTTTTCACCATCGATTTTACTCTTTATTTTACAAGCAATTTTTCCTTTTTATGTACTTTACCATTTGTGACACAAAAACTCTTTTTGTTTTAGACTTCTTTACTAATTCTCTTTCTAAGGTCTCACAGAAAAGTGTGCTATCCCTGTGGATCGATACCTGAAGTACAACAACACACATATGTGCACTTGCAGACTTTTAAGGTTTACAAATTTAAAACATGAAGCTAGGATAACACATGCACCGCATAAACACATCAAGAGACCGCTTTGGATGATTGGGACCAGAGATTAAAATATTCAGGAATAGAAATTCCCTTTGCATGCACATATCTGGGGGAAGGTTATAAGGCATTACGATTACTGGCCACAAAAAATATTGCCTACCAGACATACCGAATGGACTAAACCCATCAGTGCAAAGATCAAGATAGACATTCTGCTTAGATTTAGCAAAGTGTGGGTGTACCATATTAAAATGTTTCTATGCTTTTGCATCTGACGGGTGAATCACTTCCCCATCTGTCTGTGAATGTTCTACATGCCACCTCATCGATGCAGCTGTCCTTTCAGATTGATACAATCGTTTCAACCTATCAATTATATGAAGATACCTCATCCGTTAGTACGGTATCTTACTTCGCCCAAAAGTTTGTGGCCTAAATCTTTGTTTTTGGCAAAATCGACATTCCTGCAGCGTATAATCTTTCCAGAAAAACATACAATTGTCAACACATACATCTATCATCTCAGAAGGCAACCCAAAACTAAAAACCAACTTCTGTATCTCATAGTATGTTTCAGCAACTAAATTATCCTCTGGCAAATACTCTTTAATAAGATCAGCACAATCATCAATGCAAACCTCAACTAAGTTATGATGAGTTTTAATTGTCATCATCCTAGTTGCTAACGATGATTTAGATTGTCCTTCTCTATATCCATCGTAGAGTGGCTGATTTGCAGCGTCTAGCATATCATAAAAGCGTTTCGCATCTACGTTGGGTTCCTCAATACTATTATCAGCATTTGTTTCATGAAATGCATCAGTAACCATAACATGCATCCTATCATGATCTTGACCTTGATCAAATTGATGTTGATCATGATAACTATCCTGATTATTTGATTCATCAAAATCCACATGACCTTGATAATTACTACTACTAGCAGCACGATTCATTTCAAAACCCTCTCCATATTGATACTAAACAAAATATTGCGACGTAACCCCTTTATTTAGTAAATGCTTCCACACCGTCTCAATAAAAATATATCTTGTATTCTTGCATTTCCGACAAGGACATAACATCTTTCCGCTTTAAATGCTTGTTTGCATATTTCCGACATGATATATGAATATCTCAAATCCCTCTTTGAATTGTTTCCCTCCGAATCCATTTGCTTATACATCTATCTTTGTAGATCGTATATAGATATTTTTGTAGAGTATATATTTTTTTAAGGTGTTTGTTTTTTTGAACAAATAGATATAAAAACATAATTTGAAACTTGATAAGGATGATTCATAGTTCACGAAGAAGTAGAAGGACGATTCATAGTTCACGAAGGAAGAAACAAAGTGGTGGTGAAAATGATATAATTAAATGTACACATGTTATGCTGGAGCCACAACTTCATGAAGTTAGCGAATTACGGGATGTGTTGACGGCGAATGGCCATGCATGAAGATTTCATGATATATTTATTTTATTTTTAACACGATTGTTGGCATCGTGTTTCATCTTTTCTTGGATTATGAAATATTTTTGTCGGTTTTATAATTTTTTCCTCGATTTTTAGTTGGATCTTTGGTTTTGAATTGTGTCTTTGATTAATATAGAAACTGGGTCTTAATATCCGATTAAATAACACGTTTTTCTTACGATGATCCTGTTAATTGCTTAAGCTTTACCCGACTACGTATATATATCACCAGTTTCGATACATCAATAATCATAAAAATTATCCCACTACATGTATTTTTCTCTTCTTTAACCGATATCAATGGTGGAATTCAAGAACTACGAAGTTGATTTGTTAATTTTTGATATTTACCAAATTGGAGAATAGTTTTATTTTGCTTTAAAAATAAATGGATAATTATAATATTCCTTTGATGAATTTTTTAATGTATGTGTATAGTTTTGAATTAGACTTCCTTTAAATTAATGTATAGAAATTTATCTCTTTGAATTAATTGTTAGATATTTTCTTTGGAAATATTATTGTTTCCTTTTATTAGAAAAGTGATATTACTAAATTTTGTTAAAAATAGCGGTCGATCCCTTCGTTGGAATTAGCAAATTAGAAGTTTTTTTTTTATATAAAAAGGGATAATGACTGTATTTCTTCGATTTATATTTTTCGCGTGTTTTTAATTCAGGTATATTTCCTTACGATTTATGGTTAGATTCCTTATTCGGAATTATTTGGGGTTATCCTACCTAATTATTTTAGATTTTTTGGTTTATTCTATTTTTTTTGTTTATCTCTATATTAAAAAAAGTAAAATCGTGAAACCTAATTTACGCGCTGATTCTTATATCGTGTGTATATATATTTATGTGTGTTTAGCTATCTAGGTCATTCCTCTACTACTTCTTCGTATTATTCACAATGTCGATTTTTAAAAGAAAATCGTCCTCTTCGGTTCTCATTCGTGATCTTCGCCCAGGCTCCGATAGTTACGTAATTAAAGTTTGTGTCGTTAAAGTTTGGGATGGGTACAAAGCGAAAGGAGGATTTTCGCTTGAGATGATCTTGGTTGATCACGAGGTTTGTATGATATGTTTTTAATAATGAAGTATTAAAATTATTTGGTATTGTCATCTTCTGTTTTGTTAAATTACGTTGATTATCATATTAACTGTTTCGTTGTTATTTTTGGTTTCAGGGTGACATAATACAAGCTACTGTTGAAGGAGAGTTTGCCAAATCCTTTCGAAAGGACTTAGTTGAAGGAAAACCGGTGATAATAAACACTTTTAAGGTTGTCGATTATAAGAGTGACTACAGAACCAGTCGATCTCATTTTAAAAGAATTTTTTGGAAATATTATCGACAGATTTGGACAAAGGCTATTTGATCGGGTAAGCTCTCATTATTATTTTTCTATATTACTTTAAAATTAGTATTTGATAATATGTTGCGTATTTTTAGATGCAATTGGTCATATCATACGTGTTGGTCACATTGAGGATGTCATGGCACATGGGAAATGTCGTTCCAGACTTAAAATTTACCTCAGGGATACAACGTTGGTCGACTATATTCTTAGAAATTATTTTTATTGATCGTTTGCTAGAACAATTCTTTCCGTTAAAATTGTTTTACGTTTTTTCTTTGCAGAGATTTGCAGTTATCATGCACACTTTGGGGAGATTATGCCACACAAGTATCGGAGTATGTAAAGCGTCATTGTGCATTTGTTGTTGTGTTTTTCATTAGGCTTGCGTGTATCAAAGAATACCGTGGTATGTTTTAAAATTTTCTATTTATTTTGAATTTATTATTTGTTTTATGTTAGTGTATATTTGAACATGGTGTTATATGTGTGATAGGTGAGCTGAGTATTTCAAATGCATACAACACAACATAGGTTTTACTGGATCCAGTTATTCCATCGGTTGACAAGTTCAAATCCATGTATGTATCGGTTGTATATGTATTTTTTTTTAAAAAATAAGTTGTTCGTTCGTTTGATGTGTCAAATGTTTTCTTTAAATTTTGTAGGTTACCAAAGGATACATATGTTCTCACACCTACTGATGACGAGGCACTTAAGAATTCTGATGAGTCATTATATGAAGAATTTTTTGGGAACAATCCTAGGAGGACTCTTAGTGGAATAAAATCTGCTAACATGGTACGTTATTCTTTGTCTCAATATATATTATTTTTTGTCTATTTTGATTATTACCTCTGTGTATCCAGTTTATACATTCGGGAAAATACGTGACAATGGTGATATGCTCAAATTAATACCCTAAGATACTAAAGCAGTTGTCGTAGTATAGCTAGGGGTCGAACCACAAAGACTCACGGAAACACACAATAGATTATATAGATCCAAAATACGCTAAATCAAAAGATGTAGACGAAAACAAGTACGCAATTAAAAGTGTTGTAAATCAATGGAGGAAAATATAGGC
>PKML01069653.1:0-42414 GCA_002933935.1 Eutrema yunnanense | reverse complement strand
CTGTCGTGCCTAATCAATTATCCTAAGATCTAAGTTCCAGGTGATCAATCTAGAATCAGCTTTGAAAACAACCTAAGGTGAAGAATTAATTCAGATTATGAACCCTAAATAACTAATCAACCTAGCATTCAAAGAAATCCCTAATGAGAATCTCCAAACCTAACAAGAGATCTACTCAGACATGAAGATTAAATTAATAGACATGTTTGAATAAAATACTCTATATAAAATCAGAAAGAGAAACAAAGGTTTGAGATCTGATCTCGGACGAAGGAAAATCAGACTTGTATCTCTCACCAAAATCTCTCTTAAACTAAAGCAAAAAAAAGCATAGCCTAAACAGATGGCTAAAAACCTAATTATATAGCTAACACACGTTTTGGGCCTTCTTGTAAATAATAAAGTCTTCTGGGCACTTTTGTAATTCTTCAAGTCTTGGAAAGACTCGCGGGTTGTGCCTGCTGCGATGGGTATCGATCGATACCAGGGGGTATCGATCGATACTTGCCGTGAAATCAGGTACTCAGCAACACGACTTCAGCTTCTGCTCCAAAGTGTTCCAGAAAGCTCCAGTAAATCCAATAATGCTTCAAACGTGGTAAGACCTGTAAAAGACAACTCCAAAATACTATAAAGACTCTATAAAAATGACTTATATCATGGTCTAAACAGGGTAAATACCATGATATATCAGTCATGCAAGGATAAGTATGGCTAGTCACTTTTGAGTAAGTTTGTTTGATCGCCTCAAGAAGTTTGCAACTTGGACATTGAGCTTGGATTCTTTTTATGGCACTTTTGGACTTGAGCTCCCATTTTTAGTCTTCTCCCTATCTTTATTTTTGTTTGCTTGAGGACAAACAAAGGTTTATGTTTGGGAGAATTGATAAGTTCATATTTTGCATGCTTTAGCATACATCTCACTTAGAGTTTTGTGTCATTTGCATGCATAATCATGGTTTTGTCTTGCATTTAGGTCTCATTTAGAGATTAGGACATTTGCATTAGTTCCAGTGAGTTCTTGCATGTTTTGGAGTATTTTCTAGGTGATTGGAGGCAATTGGGCATATTTGGATAGTTGGACCAAAGTAGAGTGCAAAGTCCATCCGATACTCCGGAAAGATGTGGCTAGATGAAGGCCTTCCGTTCTGAATCAGCTTTAATGATCTTCATAGAAGATGTAGAGGAAAGACTAATCTGTCTACAGGAGTTAGAATCAAGTCATTTTAACGTGTGGTTTGAGAGATATGGCTTATTTACTAAAGACATATCCGCCTGCCGAGACAGTTTCGCTCAATACCGACTTGTTGTACCGAGGAGTGACATCGGTATTCACCAAAACAGCAATACCGACGTCACAAGTCGGTACAACAAGTCGGTATTGAAACAGGGGGGAAATCCCCTTAGCACCGACATGTTGTAATGAGGAGTGATTATCACCCAAACCAGTTGAGCTCACCCGAGGTGTCTGAAAGATCTTGCTGAAAGAGGGGTCTCCAATCCGAATTAGCCTCGGTGGTCCTCACGAAAGTTGTATCCAAGGGAATTAGATGACTACAGGAGGTGTTTCCAGGTCATTCGAATATGTGGTTCGTTAGATACGGCCATTTTACTGAGCGTATGTCCGTATGGCCGAAGCCACCAGACATTCCTGAAAGAACTAGCTGGAATAAGGGTCTCCAATCCGAAATAACCTCGGTTGTCTTCACAAAAGTTGTAGTCCAGTGTGTTATCTGTCCACAGGAGGTGGTTTGAGGCCATTCGGACATGTATTCCAGGAGATATCGTGGTTTTACCGAAGGTACTACAACACCACCATCCGCATAAACCCAAGTCCAATACCGATGTTCAAGACCGAGCTGTGACATCGATATTGAGCCACTCAAGACCAGATTTGACCCATTTCGACCGGGTCGGTACCCGGTTTGTCCCGGGTCGACCCGGTTCGCCCCCTTTCACTATTTTAACCCAAAAACCCTATTTTCATGGTTTATCTCTTTTCTTATCCCTTTCCTTAGGCTAAAAACCTTGTTCTTGTGATTTGTAAGATGGATCATACACTTTTTATGCAAGTTTAAGTTTATATCTTGTGTTCTTTCTCTAGTATTTCACATTCCTATTCTCTAATCATGATTAACATCACCTCTTTCATGAAATTTGGTTTGTTCTTCATGATTAGTGAGTAGTTCTTTTTAGAGCTCATGGATGAGGTAGATTAGGAGAATTTTGTGATAGATCTAGGATGTCTAGGGCTTAGTTTACATCTTCCCTCTCTTATTTAGTGTTCATAATTCTAGATTAGGCTTGAGAAAGCTAATGTAAACCATAGGGCATTTCATGCACACAAGGTGTTCGATGAAATGCCCCAAGAACTAAATAAAGAATTTTGTTTGCTTAGCCTATGAGAGTAGTTGTCTAATGAGTATTAGGACCATTGGAACCTATGTTTAATGCTTGCTAATCATCTTATCGTAAACGAGAGTTTGTTCTTGATTTGGTGATTAGGAAAGTGATTAAGACCATGAGAATGGCATAAGCTTGTTTAGGTGTTCTAGGCTAAGGGAATTGCTTGTTTGTGTGTATTGACATCTAGATAGATCATGAAAGGACCCAAAATCCATAACCTCATCCAGGAGCTTGCCTTTATATCTTTCTAATCTCGTTTAGCATTCGTTTACTTGTGTTTTTGCTTTTAATTTGAATCATTTAGGTTGCTAGAAAACTAAAACCACATTTGTTTGCTTAACTTAAGAAGATTTATGTATTCCTAGTGATTGAAACTTAACACTTGGATTCGATACCTCATATACTACATAGGCATTTTGAGTAATTGATACACGGCAAAAACCTTGTATCAAAAGCATACAACAAATTAAACTACCCGTGATAATATTTTGAGTAAAATAAAAGCAAGTATTGTTTAAAATCATAAATATTCAAAAATATATATGTTTATGATTAGAGAGAACCATATCTTACAACAACTTAAATATTTTTTTGTCAATTACTAAATAGTTTTCTAAACTGCTATTTTTACATTAATAATATTATGGTTGATATTTTGTGTTAAAGCAAGATCCATGATTAGTTCATATGAAATAAAGTTCTATATTCTGCCGTATTCTTCATCATAAGAGTCATGTGACTAAATTTTTTAAACTTATTAAAAATTTAATGTTTATACTTTAAAATTGTAAAATAAAATGACCAAGTTCATATATATAAGGGCTTCTACACTCTATTATATTACAATTCTCTAATCATTTTTATTTAGTATAAAAAACTAAATATGTACATATAAATAACTTTGTTCCTCCTAGTAGCATAATAATGGGGAGAATGAAAATCCAACAATCCGAGTACAAGTTGTAACTTGATGGTAATTAATAGGATCGACGTCATACACATCGCAAAATGGACTACAAATTAATTCAGAACCAGCACGGAACACCTCAGTTCTCCTAATTGCAGCCATATTAAGATCATAAAAAGGTCGTACTTGCAAATATGTATGGGTTCCTTGCAGAAAAAATAAAAATTGTTAATTTTATTATTTTTAGATGAAGAAATGTAAAAAATAATACATTAAACAAAAAAATACCTGGACGATTGTCATAAGTTTGTGAATTAGGTGAGAAATATGCGTTACCTTTATTCCTTGGATGTTATAATCTGGGATCCATATTTCATGGGATGTCGTATTATAAGACACATAGTGATGACTCGGTTGAGTTCCAATATATAAAGGACCAAAATAGAGACAATTGCGGTCGTTTTGAAGAGGTATACCAATTATCACCATTATGACCTAATGAAACAAACACAACAACTTAATGTTAGTCTTAATTAATTCATAACAAATTTGATGTTTTAATAAAAAATTCTAAAGGATACACTTACAACAAATTATTTAGCCAATAAAAAATATTATGGGCTCCGGAAGAGTCAGTTTTTCGATGCCAAAGGGAACGAAATTTGAGATAAATGATGCATTATATTCCCCTAAATCTTCTAGAAACTTGTTAAGTTTCAGAGATATCCGCATAAATGGATATCACATAGAAACTATGAATGAAAATGGCATTGAATATCTTTGCATCACATCAGTTACTCCGGAGAGAAGACTTATATTAGAAAAATTACAAGTATTATCCTCCGGATTATATTCCACAAAAATAAATCTGACTGAATCATATATTAGGTAAACCCAAAGTTTACAGATTCATTTAAAGTCTGGCATGAAAGACTAGGGCATCCTGGTTCAGTCATGATGCGAAAAATTGTGGAAAATTCTAATGGCCATCCTTTGAAAAACAAGAAGATTTTTCAATCGAGCAAATTTTCATGTAATGCATATACATCGGTTATACATCACCAAATATAATTCGGTATCTTGAACCGCAAACTGGTGATATGTTTACGGCATGTTTTGCCAATTGCCATTTTAATGAAAGTGAATTTCCAGCGTTAGGGGGAAGAATTAAAGAAATTCCAAAAGATGTTTCATGGTGTACACCGTCTTTGTTGTACCTTGATCCCCCTACAAAATAACGCGAACTTGAAGTTCAGAAAATAGTACATTTACAAAATATGGCAAATCAGTTACCATATGCGTTCACAGATACAAAAAGGGTGACAGTCATATATACCCAATGCGAATGCTCCGTCAGAATTATTGTTCAGGAAGAACAAACTGATGGAAAAATAGCAAATGAACCCAAGGTTCAGTTGAAAAAGGGGAGGCTGATAGACTCAAAAGATAAAAATCCCCGAAAGAAAAAGAAACTGGGAGAACAAAATGAAAATAGTCCAGAAGAACCACATTTAAAGAAAAGTCCTGAAGACGAAAATGATAAAGAAAAATATGAGATTTCCATTAACTATGCCCAAGACGGAAAATTCTGGGATAGATATGAAATAGAAGATAATGATATGGAATTTTCTCATTCTCTGTATCCAAAGAAATTGATTATGAAAGTGACAATCTAGATCCAAGGTCCATATCATAATGCCAGAAAAGATCTGATTGGGAGAAATGGAAAATGACTATAGAAACTGAATTGATCTCCCTCAATAAATGAAATGTTTTTGGACATATTGTCACTACATCCAAAGATGTAAAACCGGTTGGATACAAATGAGTTTTTGTACGAAAACTGAGGTGACAAGATACAAAGCTCGTCTTGTTGCACAAGGTTTTTCTCAAAGATCGGGAATTGATTAAGAAGAAACTTATTCCCCGGTTATGAATGCAATAACATTCAGATTTTTGATGAGCTTTTGGCATCTAAAAATCTAGAAATGTATCTTATGGATGTTGTGACAGCATATCTATATGGATCACTTGATAACAATATCTATATGAAATTTCCAGAAGGATTGAAAATGCCTAAAGCATTAAGCTCAAAATCTAAATAAATATGTGCGGTCAAATTACAGTGATCACATTACGGATTAAAACAATCCGGGCGCATGTGGTATAATCGCTTAAGCGAATAGTTGCTAATAAAATGGTATGTGAATAATGCAATTTGCCCTTGCGTCTTTATTAAGAAATCCTCATCAGGATTTGTGATCATTGCTGTATATGTTGATGACCTAAACATAATTGGAACTCAAAAAGAAATTGATGATGCAAGAACTCATATGAAAGAAGAGTTCGAAATGAAAGATCTCGGAAAGATAAAATTTTGTCTTGGATTACAGATAGAGCACTTCCGAGATGGAGTATTTGTGCATCAATCAAATTATACCAAAAGGATCTTACAACGTTTTTATATGGATAAAGCGAATCCTTTGAGTACTCCAATGGTTAATCGATCTCTCGATACTGAAAAAGATCCATTTCGACCTTGTGAAGATAACGAGGAAGCGTTAGGTCCTGAAGTACCTTATATGAGCGCTATAGGTGGACTTATGTATCTTGCAAATTGTATCCGACCGGATATAGCATTTGCTACAAATCTACTTGCAAGATTTAGTTCGTCACCTACGCGCAAATATTGGAATGAAATAAAACATAAATTTCGTTATCTTTAGGGAACAATTGACATGGGTTTGTTTTACCCTCGAAACTCCAATTTCGATTGATTCGGGTTTGCATATGCATGCTATTTATCAGATCCACATAAAGGTAGAACACAAACCGGATACGTTTTTACAATTGGAGGTACTGCAATCTCTTGGCGTTCTCAGAAGCAGACTCTAGTCGCCGCTTCCTCAAATTATGCAGAAACTATTGTGCTCCATGAGGCATGTAGAGAATGTGTATGGCTCAGATCTATGACTCATCACATTCAAGAAGCAAGCGCAATAGTCACCAATAAGGAGCCAACGATATTGTTCGAAGATAATGTTGCATGTGTCGCTCAACTCTAAGAAGGTTATATCAAAAGTGATAGAACGAAACATATTTCTCAAAGATTTTTCTCTTACACTCGAGAACTCGAGAAGAATCAAGAAGTCGATATCCAGTACATTCGTTCAAGTGACAATGCAGCAGATCTCTTTACAAAGGCGCTTCCCACTACAACATTCATAAAACATATTCAAAGTATCGGAATGCGTCATATACGGGATTTGTGAAGAGAATGCTATATATCCATCATTCCAGGGGGAGATTGCGTCACTGTACTCTTTTTTCCTTGTCGTGGTTTTTATCCCATTGAGTTTTTCCATGATAAAGTTTTTAACGAGGCAGTACGTAATACGTTAGCAATGATGGATAATTAAGGGAGAGTGTTAAAGGATAATTATGAAGTAGATATTTTACTATTTCCTTTTACCGCCTCTTACCGACATTACCAAGTCGGTAACTAATATAAAATATATTTTCTCGTAGTATAAATATGTATGTTGGGTTAATGTAAGAAAGTAACTTAAAAAAGAAAATACAAAGATAAACTCGAGAAGAATGTTCGCATCTCTCTCACTCGCTCTCAACTCTCTCACTTCTTTCCTCACCTATATATATATGCATACACATAGTTTATAACAATTAGTTAGTTTTGAGAAGGAAAACAAAATGGAGATATGGGCTCCAATATATCGAATCTAGCCAAAATAATTTTTTAGCTGAAAATATATTTTCTCTCTCTTCGGTTAATTTACCACTATAATTTTTGATTAAAAAAATATGAATCAATATCTAAAGTATATTACAGAGGAGGCTCTTTTGTAAACATGGCAGCACCACAATTAAAGTTGGTATTTGTCAGAATATATATATTTTTTTGGATTTTTTGTTTTTGACTTTATATTCTTGCTTCCAAACAGTTTGTATTCAGGGTAAATATTAATATTTATATGGATAAATATTATCATTCATTTACTTAGAACGTTTTTTAACGTTTAATTAAATTTTGAAACTATTGTCATTCCAATTATTGTTTTCCACAAAATGATTAAAATCACACATTCACATTAATTTATATATATATATATATATATATATATATATATTCGTCTGAAAAACTCCACATTTATTAATTAATTACTTTAGAATTCTTTTTTAAATTTGCCTTTAGTTTTTGTTGTAGAGAAGAGACAATTTATCTGTTTTATTAAAAAAATTACAAACCATATAAATTTACATACACAAATATGAAAAAGAAAAAATTTGCAATTTTTTGCAAAGATTTACCATTTTTCGAATTAATAAAATCTTTTAAGGTAACCTAATAACTCGGAATAGCAGTTTCAAATATTACCATTTATTTCGATTTACAAAATAAAATGGTTAGTTATTATTATTAGGGGTGGGCATTTCGGTTTAATTTCGGGTTCGGTTTGGGTTCGGTTCGGTTCGGTTGATTCGGGTTGAATAAAACTCTAGCCGAACTCAACCGAAATAAGTTTGGTTCGGTTTGGGTTTAGTTCGGTTTGATTTAGTTCGGTTTGGGTTTTGTTCGATTTGGTTTAGTTCGGTTGGAATTGGGTTTGGTTTTAATTTGGTTTTTAAAAAATCAACTTATAAAAACAAGAATCCTACAAAGCCATAAAAAAATCATTCCCTAAAAGTCTAAAACCAAAATGAAACTATCCCACTTAATAAAAATCAAAAAATCAAAAAAAAATCCGTAGCTTCGTCTCTCTCATGCCATCAAAATGAACATGCAAGTGTGCAACAAATCAATAATTTAAATATAAGTTAATTATACAAGCCAATATTTATTCATCTCTTATATGAGCCATTATAGGTTTATAGCATTAATTTAAAATTATTAAAAAAAATCATTAACCTTAGCAAAACAAAGAAAAAATGGAAGTTGAAAACAAAAAAAGAAAAACGTGGGTTTAACCGTTTATGACCTTTAGCCTAGAGAATATGTATTTATATTTTTAATATTATTAAATAACTAATTAACAAAAGCACATTGGGTTATCGGTTCGGTTCGGTTGAAAACCGAACCGAACCAAACCGTTCGGGTTGAGGAAAACTTCAACCGATTGGGTTATATATAGAATATGGTTTGGTTTGGGTCGGTTGAAGTTCGGTTGGTTCGGTTTGGTTCGGATTTTTTGCCCACCCCTAATTATTATTACCAAAAATATAAATTATGATCTTAATACAATATTTGGTTACTTTAAATTGAAAACCAAATTTAGGAATTTAAAAATAAGATCTAAATAAGTAATCTAATAACTTGGAAACTAATATATATGCATAATGTGATTACCAAGTTCATATATTACTATCTCTGACAATTTACAATTATTTGGTGAGTTATCATTAATAAAAAAATCATAATATTTGAAATCTCTTTTCAAAACATAAAAGATTTTCAAAATCAATAGATTAGACATATTTATATTTAATGACAAACAATCAAGATTTTCAAATCAATAATTTGAACAACCATAGTTACTAAAATCATTGAGTATAACTTATAATTTAACATATTCGAAATAATATTTTAAATTTTTGATTTGTAAGTAAAATCTAGATTTGCAAAAAGATAATGTGCAGCGAACGATTTTGGTAACTAATTTTAATTAGATTTCTACAACAATAATTGTGATAATATTTTAGGAAAAAAAAATAAATTAAATATCGATAACCAATAAGATTCTTATGTACGATTTATGTGGCTTAACCTAATTATTTTGCTACTCAATTTTATTGGGAGAATTGTAAATTTAGAGCAAAAAATGGGAACTATTGTCCCCTTAGTATTTATTGGGAGATTATTGTCTCCTTAGTATTTTATATTAAGGGTAATCCAGTTTTACCCCTTAAAATAATAATAATTAATATTTTAAAAAATCAAAATAAAATTTAAAATAAAAAGGGCATTGATAACAAAAAAAACGTGAGTTCAAAATTATTTCTAAAAAAAAACAATATTCTACATTCAAAAAAAGAAAAAACGTTTTCAAAAAGGGAAAAAAAAAAGATTACACACGAAAAATAAGGAAATATTTAAAAAGTGAAAAAACATATTTTCTGAAGATTTTCAGTTGTGTTGTCCTAGATTTTCTCTCAGATTTTGTTAACCGTTTGGTAGAGTATGTATTCTACATTCAGTAGAATCAAGATAAAATGGTAAAACTTATATTCTACAACGTAACATGGTAGAATATAGAGAAAATGGTAGAACTTACATTCTACAAAAAGTAGAATATTGAAAAAATTGTAGAATGTGAATTCTACAATCGGTATCATAAATACAACATTGTAGATAACGGATTCTATAGGGACAGTAGAATGCAAAACAAATAGTAGAATACATATTCTATATTTGGTAGATTTTAGAGCAAATACTAGAAACCAAATTCTACAATTAGTAGAACATGAAAATAAATATTTTAAAAAAATTTCGTTTTTCCTAAGATAAATTACACAATATATATTACTTACCTTATATGAATTTTTGGAATTTTTAAAGTAAGTATAAATATTTATTTGATATTTTTTTTTATTTAATAAAGGGTATTTTAGTCTAAAAGTGGCAAAACTCAAATAAGTACTAAGGAGACAATAGTTCCCATTTTTTGCTCTAAATTTACAACTATCCCATTTTTTTTTCCTATAAATCAAGTCTTCACTTCACTCTAGATTTACATTATTATGCAATAATTTCTATCAAATTTATAATATTGATTTTCACTTGGTTAAATCTCAGATTTTTCATCGTAATTTTATATATTCTATGGAGTTTTAACATTCTTAAAATATTTGATCTCAATGAGTTTTTATTTTGTTTTTTATGCAGGGTATGTTCGTAACAAGAGTCCATTTAGGTATGGCAGCAAAAAATATATGGAATCATCGCTCGCATGTGATATTTTCTTACAATAGATCTTTGGTGTGATCCTAAATCTTTCTTGGAAACATTAGTATTTTCATTAAGTCATTAACTGTTTAGTTTTTATAATGTGTCCAGGTGGATCATATGGAATGAATTATGACAATATAGATGGCGTTTATGTGGTTATAATGGCGAAGACAATAATTTTTAAAATACTCATGCTTCTATCCTTATGTAATTTGATCAAATATGTGGGTTTAGAGATATCAGGCGGGCCAGCCCGCGTCCAAATAGCCCGACCCGATGCGGTTTCAAAGTTTTTTCGGGTTTGGCGGGCTGCGGTCCCAAAATGGTATGTCCAAACCCAACCCGCCTATAGTGTACGGGTTTGCGGGCTGACCCACGGGTTTATACTATACCGACTTAACCACTCCCATAACCGTTTTCCATTTGATAATTTGGTTGGTTCTCTTAATTAGTTCATTTAAAACCCATGATTTCATAAAGAATGGCAACTCGTTTTGGTTATATTCACCTTAAGAAAACAATGTACCGGAAATTTTAATGAAGTTCCGAAAAAGCAACATAAGCACAAATCCGAGAAAGCAATAAAGGCAAAAATCCGAGAAGCAATGAAATTCAAACTGAAACTCTTAACTCAATTTCAATTTTTTTTTTTTTTTGTTAAAGTCATTACGAGTACTGTATTTTTATGGTTTAGTCAACTCATTGCCATATAAAAGATTTTCATATCTAAAGAGACAACAAAGTTCCTCTCAAAGAATCTGCAGGAAGAAAAAAAATGATTCCCTGTCCCACATCCAATATCCAAACCCAAGAATCTACTTTCACTACCTCAATTACCAGTAATCTACTTTCACTACCTCAATCTCATATCAGCAGTAAAATTAAAACCAAATGTAGAGATCGAGATTTAGACATTAGCCTTGGAGATGATCTTGACAACAGTAGGATGATCCTTAATATCTCCCTTCTTCCCACGCCCAGAGCAAGTATAACCTATACTTTTTCCTGCACCACCTTTCACTACTCTACGAGGAAGATGATCAAACTCCTAACCAAAACTATTCAAAAGCTACCAAAGATCATAAATAATCCATCAAATTCAACTTTCCAATAAGTCAGATAAAAAACCTTTCCTCACAACAACATAATAAACTGATAAATCATGGTTTGCAATTTGAACAAAGCTTCATTATCCAAAGAGAGGCAGAACATTTTCACCATCAACAAAATAGTTGAATGACTTTCAGCATCTCAAAAGAATCAAAAATGATCGTATACTTGAAGAATCTATATATATATATATGAAATGTTATATTAATTGATCAACAAATGAATATGTACAAGAGTTCTAAAAAGAGAAGTTTGAGAAACAGGGGAAATTGCTCATTTTATTCCTCAACTATTTGCAATTGACACAAATAATCCTCAACAATCGTGGTTGCAAAACAATTCCCCAACTCATCGTTGACCACGCAAAATTGGGATTCAAAAAGTCAAACGTTAATTACTAAATGGATATATGTCCACTAAATCGGTTGTAACTCCTTCAATACAACTCTAAATGAGGTGAAAACACTACCATTGTAAAGCTAACTCAATTTACTATAACTTTGATGAAGAGATCCNGAAATTGATGATGCAAGAACTCATATGAAAGAAGAGTTCGAAATGAAAGATCTCGGAAAGATAAAATTTTGTCTTGGATTACAGATAGAGCACTTCCGAGATGGAGTATTTGTGCATCAATCAAATTATACCAAAAGGATCTTACAACGTTTTTATATGGATAAAGCGAATCCTTTGAGTACTCCAATGGTTAATCGATCTCTCGATACTGAAAAAGATCCATTTCGACCTTGTGAAGATAACGAGGAAGCGTTAGGTCCTGAAGTACCTTATATGAGCGCTATAGGTGGACTTATGTATCTTGCAAATTGTATCCGACCGGATATAGCATTTGCTACAAATCTACTTGCAAGATTTAGTTCGTCACCTACGCGCAAATATTGGAATGAAATAAAACATAAATTTCGTTATCTTTAGGGAACAATTGACATGGGTTTGTTTTACCCTCGAAACTCCAATTTCGATTGATTCGGGTTTGCATATGCATGCTATTTATCAGATCCACATAAAGGTAGAACACAAACCGGATACGTTTTTACAATTGGAGGTACTGCAATCTCTTGGCGTTCTCAGAAGCAGACTCTAGTCGCCGCTTCCTCAAATTATGCAGAAACTATTGTGCTCCATGAGGCATGTAGAGAATGTGTATGGCTCAGATCTATGACTCATCACATTCAAGAAGCAAGCGCAATAGTCACCAATAAGGAGCCAACGATATTGTTCGAAGATAATGTTGCATGTGTCGCTCAACTCTAAGAAGGTTATATCAAAAGTGATAGAACGAAACATATTTCTCAAAGATTTTTCTCTTACACTCGAGAACTCGAGAAGAATCAAGAAGTCGATATCCAGTACATTCGTTCAAGTGACAATGCAGCAGATCTCTTTACAAAGGCGCTTCCCACTACAACATTCATAAAACATATTCAAAGTATCGGAATGCGTCATATACGGGATTTGTGAAGAGAATGCTATATATCCATCATTCCAGGGGGAGATTGCGTCACTGTACTCTTTTTTCCTTGTCGTGGTTTTTATCCCATTGAGTTTTTCCATGATAAAGTTTTTAACGAGGCAGTACGTAATACGTTAGCAATGATGGATAATTAAGGGAGAGTGTTAAAGGATAATTATGAAGTAGATATTTTACTATTTCCTTTTACCGCCTCTTACCGACATTACCAAGTCGGTAACTAATATAAAATATATTTTCTCGTAGTATAAATATGTATGTTGGGTTAATGTAAGAAAGTAACTTAAAAAAGAAAATACAAAGATAAACTCGAGAAGAATGTTCGCATCTCTCTCACTCGCTCTCAACTCTCTCACTTCTTTCCTCACCTATATATATATGCATACACATAGTTTATAACAATTAGTTAGTTTTGAGAAGGAAAACAAAATGGAGATATGGGCTCCAATATATCGAATCTAGCCAAAATAATTTTTTAGCTGAAAATATATTTTCTCTCTCTTCGGTTAATTTACCACTATAATTTTTGATTAAAAAAATATGAATCAATATCTAAAGTATATTACAGAGGAGGCTCTTTTGTAAACATGGCAGCACCACAATTAAAGTTGGTATTTGTCAGAATATATATATTTTTTTGGATTTTTTGTTTTTGACTTTATATTCTTGCTTCCAAACAGTTTGTATTCAGGGTAAATATTAATATTTATATGGATAAATATTATCATTCATTTACTTAGAACGTTTTTTAACGTTTAATTAAATTTTGAAACTATTGTCATTCCAATTATTGTTTTCCACAAAATGATTAAAATCACACATTCACATTAATTTATATATATATATATATATATATATATATATATATTCGTCTGAAAAACTCCACATTTATTAATTAATTACTTTAGAATTCTTTTTTAAATTTGCCTTTAGTTTTTGTTGTAGAGAAGAGACAATTTATCTGTTTTATTAAAAAAATTACAAACCATATAAATTTACATACACAAATATGAAAAAGAAAAAATTTGCAATTTTTTGCAAAGATTTACCATTTTTCGAATTAATAAAATCTTTTAAGGTAACCTAATAACTCGGAATAGCAGTTTCAAATATTACCATTTATTTCGATTTACAAAATAAAATGGTTAGTTATTATTATTAGGGGTGGGCATTTCGGTTTAATTTCGGGTTCGGTTTGGGTTCGGTTCGGTTCGGTTGATTCGGGTTGAATAAAACTCTAGCCGAACTCAACCGAAATAAGTTTGGTTCGGTTTGGGTTTAGTTCGGTTTGATTTAGTTCGGTTTGGGTTTTGTTCGATTTGGTTTAGTTCGGTTGGAATTGGGTTTGGTTTTAATTTGGTTTTTAAAAAATCAACTTATAAAAACAAGAATCCTACAAAGCCATAAAAAAATCATTCCCTAAAAGTCTAAAACCAAAATG
The DNA here is from genome assembly GCA_002933935.1 of Eutrema yunnanense. Taxonomy (NCBI): domain Eukaryota; kingdom Viridiplantae; phylum Streptophyta; class Magnoliopsida; order Brassicales; family Brassicaceae; genus Eutrema; species Eutrema yunnanense. The sequence goes on along the minus strand of PKML01069653.1, from coordinate 28,097 downwards.
AAACTATCCCACTTAATAAAAATCAAAAAATCAAAAAAAAATCCGTAGCTTCGTCTCTCTCATGCCATCAAAATGAACATGCAAGTGTGCAACAAATCAATAATTTAAATATAAGTTAATTATACAAGCCAATATTTATTCATCTCTTATATGAGCCATTATAGGTTTATAGCATTAATTTAAAATTATTAAAAAAAATCATTAACCTTAGCAAAACAAAGAAAAAATGGAAGTTGAAAACAAAAAAAGAAAAACGTGGGTTTAACCGTTTATGACCTTTAGCCTAGAGAATATGTATTTATATTTTTAATATTATTAAATAACTAATTAACAAAAGCACATTGGGTTATCGGTTCGGTTCGGTTGAAAACCGAACCGAACCAAACCGTTCGGGTTGAGGAAAACTTCAACCGATTGGGTTATATATAGAATATGGTTTGGTTTGGGTCGGTTGAAGTTCGGTTGGTTCGGTTTGGTTCGGATTTTTTGCCCACCCCTAATTATTATTACCAAAAATATAAATTATGATCTTAATACAATATTTGGTTACTTTAAATTGAAAACCAAATTTAGGAATTTAAAAATAAGATCTAAATAAGTAATCTAATAACTTGGAAACTAATATATATGCATAATGTGATTACCAAGTTCATATATTACTATCTCTGACAATTTACAATTATTTGGTGAGTTATCATTAATAAAAAAATCATAATATTTGAAATCTCTTTTCAAAACATAAAAGATTTTCAAAATCAATAGATTAGACATATTTATATTTAATGACAAACAATCAAGATTTTCAAATCAATAATTTGAACAACCATAGTTACTAAAATCATTGAGTATAACTTATAATTTAACATATTCGAAATAATATTTTAAATTTTTGATTTGTAAGTAAAATCTAGATTTGCAAAAAGATAATGTGCAGCGAACGATTTTGGTAACTAATTTTAATTAGATTTCTACAACAATAATTGTGATAATATTTTAGGAAAAAAAAATAAATTAAATATCGATAACCAATAAGATTCTTATGTACGATTTATGTGGCTTAACCTAATTATTTTGCTACTCAATTTTATTGGGAGAATTGTAAATTTAGAGCAAAAAATGGGAACTATTGTCCCCTTAGTATTTATTGGGAGATTATTGTCTCCTTAGTATTTTATATTAAGGGTAATCCAGTTTTACCCCTTAAAATAATAATAATTAATATTTTAAAAAATCAAAATAAAATTTAAAATAAAAAGGGCATTGATAACAAAAAAAACGTGAGTTCAAAATTATTTCTAAAAAAAAACAATATTCTACATTCAAAAAAAGAAAAAACGTTTTCAAAAAGGGAAAAAAAAAAGATTACACACGAAAAATAAGGAAATATTTAAAAAGTGAAAAAACATATTTTCTGAAGATTTTCAGTTGTGTTGTCCTAGATTTTCTCTCAGATTTTGTTAACCGTTTGGTAGAGTATGTATTCTACATTCAGTAGAATCAAGATAAAATGGTAAAACTTATATTCTACAACGTAACATGGTAGAATATAGAGAAAATGGTAGAACTTACATTCTACAAAAAGTAGAATATTGAAAAAATTGTAGAATGTGAATTCTACAATCGGTATCATAAATACAACATTGTAGATAACGGATTCTATAGGGACAGTAGAATGCAAAACAAATAGTAGAATACATATTCTATATTTGGTAGATTTTAGAGCAAATACTAGAAACCAAATTCTACAATTAGTAGAACATGAAAATAAATATTTTAAAAAAATTTCGTTTTTCCTAAGATAAATTACACAATATATATTACTTACCTTATATGAATTTTTGGAATTTTTAAAGTAAGTATAAATATTTATTTGATATTTTTTTTTATTTAATAAAGGGTATTTTAGTCTAAAAGTGGCAAAACTCAAATAAGTACTAAGGAGACAATAGTTCCCATTTTTTGCTCTAAATTTACAACTATCCCATTTTTTTTTCCTATAAATCAAGTCTTCACTTCACTCTAGATTTACATTATTATGCAATAATTTCTATCAAATTTATAATATTGATTTTCACTTGGTTAAATCTCAGATTTTTCATCGTAATTTTATATATTCTATGGAGTTTTAACATTCTTAAAATATTTGATCTCAATGAGTTTTTATTTTGTTTTTTATGCAGGGTATGTTCGTAACAAGAGTCCATTTAGGTATGGCAGCAAAAAATATATGGAATCATCGCTCGCATGTGATATTTTCTTACAATAGATCTTTGGTGTGATCCTAAATCTTTCTTGGAAACATTAGTATTTTCATTAAGTCATTAACTGTTTAGTTTTTATAATGTGTCCAGGTGGATCATATGGAATGAATTATGACAATATAGATGGCGTTTATGTGGTTATAATGGCGAAGACAATAATTTTTAAAATACTCATGCTTCTATCCTTATGTAATTTGATCAAATATGTGGGTTTAGAGATATCAGGCGGGCCAGCCCGCGTCCAAATAGCCCGACCCGATGCGGTTTCAAAGTTTTTTCGGGTTTGGCGGGCTGCGGTCCCAAAATGGTATGTCCAAACCCAACCCGCCTATAGTGTACGGGTTTGCGGGCTGACCCACGGGTTTATACTATACCGACTTAACCACTCCCATAACCGTTTTCCATTTGATAATTTGGTTGGTTCTCTTAATTAGTTCATTTAAAACCCATGATTTCATAAAGAATGGCAACTCGTTTTGGTTATATTCACCTTAAGAAAACAATGTACCGGAAATTTTAATGAAGTTCCGAAAAAGCAACATAAGCACAAATCCGAGAAAGCAATAAAGGCAAAAATCCGAGAAGCAATGAAATTCAAACTGAAACTCTTAACTCAATTTCAATTTTTTTTTTTTTTTGTTAAAGTCATTACGAGTACTGTATTTTTATGGTTTAGTCAACTCATTGCCATATAAAAGATTTTCATATCTAAAGAGACAACAAAGTTCCTCTCAAAGAATCTGCAGGAAGAAAAAAAATGATTCCCTGTCCCACATCCAATATCCAAACCCAAGAATCTACTTTCACTACCTCAATTACCAGTAATCTACTTTCACTACCTCAATCTCATATCAGCAGTAAAATTAAAACCAAATGTAGAGATCGAGATTTAGACATTAGCCTTGGAGATGATCTTGACAACAGTAGGATGATCCTTAATATCTCCCTTCTTCCCACGCCCAGAGCAAGTATAACCTATACTTTTTCCTGCACCACCTTTCACTACTCTACGAGGAAGATGATCAAACTCCTAACCAAAACTATTCAAAAGCTACCAAAGATCATAAATAATCCATCAAATTCAACTTTCCAATAAGTCAGATAAAAAACCTTTCCTCACAACAACATAATAAACTGATAAATCATGGTTTGCAATTTGAACAAAGCTTCATTATCCAAAGAGAGGCAGAACATTTTCACCATCAACAAAATAGTTGAATGACTTTCAGCATCTCAAAAGAATCAAAAATGATCGTATACTTGAAGAATCTATATATATATATATGAAATGTTATATTAATTGATCAACAAATGAATATGTACAAGAGTTCTAAAAAGAGAAGTTTGAGAAACAGGGGAAATTGCTCATTTTATTCCTCAACTATTTGCAATTGACACAAATAATCCTCAACAATCGTGGTTGCAAAACAATTCCCCAACTCATCGTTGACCACGCAAAATTGGGATTCAAAAAGTCAAACGTTAATTACTAAATGGATATATGTCCACTAAATCGGTTGTAACTCCTTCAATACAACTCTAAATGAGGTGAAAACACTACCATTGTAAAGCTAACTCAATTTACTATAACTTTGATGAAGAGATCCAAAGCTAAATCCAAAGGGAAGGCTTTCGTACGCGTAGATATTTCTAGACACATATTCCTGATACAAGATCTACTTGTATGGAAGTCTTCTCTTTGAATTTAGCTTTGGAGATCTTCATAAAAGTTATAGACAATTGAGTTATCTTTCCAATAGTAGTGGTTTCAACTCATTCGGGGTTGTATTGTAGGAGTTACAACCATTAAATAGATATATGTCTACTAAATCAGATGTAACTACTTCAATACAACCCCGAATGAGTTGGAACCACCACCATTGGAAAGATAACTCAATTTACTATAACTTTTCTGAAGAGCTCCAAAGCTAAATTCAAAGGGAATGCTTCCATACAAGTAGATCTTTCATCAAGAATATATGTCTCGAAGATCTACGCGTACGAAAGCCTTCCCTTTGGATTTAGCTTTGGATCTCTTCATCAAAGTTATAGTAAATTGAGTTAGCTTTCCAATGGTAGTGGGTTCACCCATTCAGAGTTATATTGAAGGAGTTACAACAGATTTAGTGGACACGTATACATTTAGTAATTAGCGTTTGACTTTTTGAATCCCGATTTTGCGTGGTCAACGATGAGTTGGGGAATTATTTTGCAACCACGATTGTTGAGGATTATTTGTGTCAATTTCAAATAGTTGAGGAATAAAATGAGCAATTTCTCTGAGAAACAGAGCTACAAAACCGCTAAAAACAGGGAGTAAATCGGAAATAAAAACTATCTCAAACTGTTCGGGATTGTTCAAACTTCACGCCATCGCTTGAAGAATCTATATTACCCAATGAACCAATCGATTGGTTTCATCTCAGTCAGTTAATTTTCTCTGATTATTAAAAGAAGCTTCAACATGTATATACGCCTCTAATCTTCTCAATTTCCCCCCTAAAGTATTCAGCATTCTACTTAACTTACAACAGAACTACTTGAATTTCACAAAACTCAAAATTTTCAAAGAACACAACTTAAATTAATCCTAAGCAGATAGATCCAGCAAAATGAAATAGCGAGAATAGAAACAATCAAATCGAATTTACTAGAAATGTTGGAGAAATCACAGATAATGACTAAACCAGAGAAGAGAGAGAGAGAGAGAGAGAGAGAGAGAGAGAGAGAGAGACGGGATGTGGTTCTTCGCTGCTCTGCAGCAACAACAAAGCCAAAATATATGAGATCAAAGACGAACATAAGAAGCAATCTCTTTTCCTTCGCTCATCATCTCCTTCGAAATCGTTTTCGTGAAGAAATCTTTTTCTTTTGTGGTTTAGACCGCAAGCCCGCAAAACCGCGACGGGTCGACCTGCCCAACCCGGAAACTGCACGGGTTTGGACCGCGAGGCCCGCTATTTTATGGACAAAAAAAACATGTTCAGGCCCGCCCCGTATCAGGCCTAGTTGGGCCTAACCCGCGGGTTATAGCCCGTTTTGACATCTCTATGTGGGTTTGTACTTTGATACCTATTTAAACCATGCCCAACCATGCCCATCAATATCTGAGAGTGCTCAGGAGCGTGTGACGAAGACGCTCACTGAGGACCCAAATATATATATATATACGCAACCTCTTGGTAAAATCCACTTCGCCTCACTACTTAGCTTACAAACCAAAACGTTATAGAAGGTTTTGGAATCAACTTACTTTGCAATGCTTTACTAATTTTATATATTTTTCCTTTCCCTTTTTCTAGAGCATACATGGATAAGAGTTGGAGAAGCACCATGCAAGCCTATTGACAGTGCTATGTTATTTTGGATGAAGCAATTCCGAAAAACGTCACAATCAATATGTACATATATCGTAGGCATATTCTGATTTTAATTTCACATTCTATCTTAATTTTAGGTAAACTTGCTCAATGTCTGAATGTCACAAACTTAGACAGATGCAAATTTTTAGAGAATATTATGGATTTGTACATTTATGGATTTGTTCCTCTTAAAATGGAAATATGTTGTCTTACTTTTTTTTGAGCTAAGTTGAATTTTTTATTCAAACTTCGTTGTAAAACAACATACAAATAAGCATCGTTTAGGAGGAATTGGAAACCCAATAATCAATGGAAACTAAAGTTGGTTTTTTTAATAACTTTTAAGTTTGATTCAACAAAAAATTAAAGGGAAAGTTTTTTATTGTTAATTATTTTTCATGTTACTATTATAAGTTTATAGCGGTTTATAACTAAAATTACACTTTTAATGTCTCCATATTTGTCATTATATTTTTATTATTTTTATATGGTTGGAGAGTAAAAAGAAAACAACAATGTTTACCCAAAAAAACATTTATCAATTATTGATTTGATCACTTTTTTGTTTTTTTACCTCAGATTTAATTCACATGGATTAGAACATTTTACATTAGTTCATAACAACATACACATAATATAACAACATGAAAAATATGCAGCTAAATAAAATCCGATTATTTATAGATTAATCATTTCAACAGTTTTTCGAATTTCCACATGTGAATTATGTTATAATTAATTAATCATGTTTTTTATATACAAATATTATTTCCCACATAAGATATTGAAATATTGGAAAAAGATTTGAAAATAAATTATTTTCAAACGGTTTTGAATTCTAACATAATCCATCCCCTATATCTTCCTAACTCTCTGCTCACAATGACCAACACAACTTGAATGTGATATCGAAATTTGATAAATATTGTCAACTAGGTGCGCAGGCAAAAAAATATCTAAATAAAAATTATAAACTTATAAAAAAATTAAATGAATGACAGTTATAAGTCATTTAAGAAACACAAAGTTTTGGAATCATCATTTACAAATCCTCTCTTTATGACGTAGTCATGGAATCATGAATCACCATCCACAAGACCTCTCTTGTAGTTTAAAATAGATTAACAAATTGTTGCTTGTGAAAGAAGCTACCACGTGATATACCAATGGTAATTTGTTTTACCTTTGGTTAAACTGTAAAGGAATCAACGTCAGTTTTGAAAGAAACATTCTTACTATACATCTGAAACTTAAAACTTTGCTTAAAGATGGGTTAATGTTAGATAAGAAAGCCGAACAGACATGTGTGGCTTGCTGCTCCTTTGAACAATCTAAACACTGGACAATCAACTTAAAAAAATAACCAAAACACATACCAAAAATCAAGGAAGTAAAGCAAAAATCAGATCGAATAGAAACCTTCCAACATTTAAAATTAAGGAAACATAGGGTTCCAGCTACTCATAGAGTGATAATACATAGCCGATTAGGGACACCAAATAAAAAATCTCTAATTTTTGAGAGGTAAAACACAAAAAAGCTAAACCAACTAGATATATGAAATCACAAATGTGTTAATTAAACCAAACGTACAGATGAAAAGATCCTTTGAAAGATATATTTGTAAACAACGTTTATTGTATTCCGTTGTGGCTCCCCCTTTTTATCGGTTATCAATATCCGTAATCTCTTCCTCGACGTAATCCTAGATACAGCAACATAAAGTTGACCATGCGAAAAGACTGGTCTAGATAAGAACAAACCAACATTTTGCAAAGTTTGACCCTAACTTTTATTTATCGTCATAGCAAATGCGATACCAACGGGAAATTGCATACGACGCATTCTGAAAGGAAACCTTGATTCTGGTGGGGAAACAAACATCCTAGGGATCAAAACCCTCTTGCCTACTTTATCACCGCTTATAAGGCAAGCCTCGATCACATGTTTAGCTAATTGAGTTACAAGCAACTTCGTACCATTGCACAAACCGCCTCTAGAATCAATATTTATAAGCAACATGATAGGAACACCACTCTTCAACTGTAGACAGTGGTTAGGCAACCCATATACTTTAATACTGTTTAGGTACTCTTGAGTATAAACCATATCATCCATCTTACTTATGTCTGAAGTATCAATACTATCAAAACTAAAATACTCATGTTCATCACCTGTAAAAAAAAAACGGTTTAAATAAAAACAAAATATAGAACGAAACTAAGCATTCACGAAGCCATATTAACAATTAATTGCGAGCTTGGACAACATAAACTCATTAATAATATCTACGTCCTGGTTACGGGGACTCAATATAGCTTTCTCCTGAAAAAACTTTGGGTCGCGGGTTGTTGCATACGATCGACCATAGACTTCTACAACAATACTTTCGATAGGATCACATTCATTAGTAATTAATAAATCTGGTGGGATATCAATCTCAACTTCTCTCGTATTGGGCTCACTTATTTTTCCATTGCCGATATCCAATATCCATTTGGCGAAATCTGCCATTTCCTGATCCTCAACATCACCAGATCTACAAAGAAGCCTCATGTTTTTTTTTAGCTCCATTACCTTGCATTCAAACCATAAAGGAGATTAATTCAAACTCGCCATCACAGTCTCCACTTTAGTACCACCGACAATGACCGGTAAAATTTGTCTGAAATCTCCACCCAAAACAACCACTTTACCACCAAAAACCTTATTACACTTAAGTATATCAAGCATTGTCCGATCGAGTGTTTCGAAACAATACCTATCATCATCGGAGCTTCGTCCCATATAATAAGGCTAGCATGTTCAAGTAACTTGGCTTGGTGTGATCCCGCACTTATCAAACACAACATATAATCATTCGCAACCATTGGTATCCCGAACCTAGAATGAGCAATCTGACCACCTTGTAATAATAATGCAGCTATTCCACTCGATGTAACATTTAAAACAATATGACCTTTAGATCGAATATCCGCACCTAAAACATTCCACAATAATGTTTTACATGTCCCCCCTATAACCGTAAACAAAAAACATACCACCAGCAGCAGCATTAACGGCATCCATTATCGTATCGTAAACATGCTTTTGTTCAACAGTTATTGTTGATAACATCCTCTCATGGTCGGCAGCCAGCTTAGCACAATAATAGTTCAGCTCATCACGTATAAGATGATTAGTATTTTTATACTAAGCAATATCGTCTGCAAGAGGCATTGATCCTTTAATATTAGCCAAAGAATGCCCATTTTTACGAAAATATTTTTCTATTTCCGACAAACCAAGATTTTTCAGTTGGGCATCGCTCATAACCAAACATGTGCAAAAAAAAGCAGACAGATTAAACATAAGGCATAATTCTGTCATGAAAAACAAATGAAAAGAAATAAATCTAAAACTAAAGCCAATACGCTCAGACATGTATGTTTCCATAAAACTCTAACAGATGATTAAATTCAAACGTAAGCCAATAAGTTCAAAAAACATATGAAATATTTTCATAAAATAGAAAACCATCAACGAAAAATATAATTACCCATATTAACGAAAAATATTAAACCCTCCATTGATTGTCGAGAACATCAAATTAAATTGCTACAGAACATATGAAATTTTTGCCCACCAAGAAACATATAACATAATCACACCACACTAAACCTTTAGACTTTGACACATCCTTTTAGACAACTAAAAAAATGAGCTACTTTTTACTGCAATTCTCAACATTAAAAGCCCAAATACAGAACCATACGACAACGATAGGAACAAATCAATGATCTAAAAATTGCTCCTCATAATGGAACTGTTTGATGTTAACACACCTAAAGAAAACGAACAAAAAGATCTTTTAAATAATAAACAAAGAAAAGCATCCCGACCAAAACCGTTGCTAAATCTCCAACATAATCAAAAGGGACTAATCCAAGATCAAATAAGGCAGCAAACAATAATAAAGTATAAAAAGTTTAAAGATATCTTACTTGGATTATTTTCCTCGCGCCTTTGCTTGTATAAAAAATATTCTGTTAAGATTTGCCACGTAGCATTCCAAACGTTAACAAGTACATCAACACTGCTAGATTGCAGCATTATGGCAAATAGCTTATGTAGAAATTTTCCTGAACCCCAAAAACTTGCTTCCTTAATACCCTCGATATATTGTTTATCGTCGTATAACAAGCCAAGTGCATAGCATGCATCTCGAAACTCAGCGTAGAGAACACCATTAACCATTTTGATTTCATCAAAACTAATCGGCCCATTGACAACGTTAAACAAAACTCTCAGATAATACGCGTCATGCATCGTAGGTGGTACATAAGGGAGTCTACCAATCGCAAATCCTCGAGCACGAACTTTCCATATTCTGAGATTAGTAACCCAAACAAACTTAGTTGGGAAATCTGCATAAGTGAGCGTTCTTGCCAGGGCAAATTTTTTTATTAGCTTCCATCCAAGCCAGGAATTTAGACTGGCCAACCGACGGCTTATTCAACACATCGTCAACATTGTCATCTTCGTGATACACAACCAGCTGCTGCCCAGGAAGATGAAACGAAAGTTTAATAACCGGTGTAGAACGATAATGCGTAGGAAAAGCAAGAATTCTCCACGTGGTTTCACATGCTGAAATGTACCTACAAAACCAACATTTGTTTTTAATAACCGACTATATGAGGCTAACACAGTCAACCTCGTGTGAAGCATGAGAAAAGATATGAGGCTAACACAATTAACAAAGATTTGTGTTCTTAACCCACAATTAATAGAGAAGACACGAACCTGCAGTTATAATATCTTTCGACTTCGTCCTCAGAGATATTGTGTTTATCAATCATCATTCTCAATCGTTGCTCGAACATAATATGGACCCTTGTTTATATATTTGAAAAGGTACTTGGTAGACCTCGTCTGATTGCACCACTCAACGTTAATATGAGCACGATATCGCATCAGGAGATCCCCATTATACGGTACAACGTATCCATTGTGACACTCGAAAGCTTTCTTCACCACAGTCCGTTCATCTTCACGCCGCGTGTAAATAGGAAAACCAGCGTCATCAATTTTTTTAATTGGACTAAAAGACTTCAGATAAAATTTAGTGCACCTCCCATCATGCATACAAACGTGTTTTTTGTTAGCCTCACCACACGGACCGTGAATCATCAAATCGCCAACAATTTCATACAAATGTGGATCTAAATCTTTGTCCGGAATTTCAGCTGAAACGAATTTATCAATGTCATCACCAGTAGGAAACTTAGATTCTGGATGCAAGAAAACCACCATATGAGCATGTCGCAACCCCCGTTTCTGAAATTAAATAGTATACATTGCTGAAAAAAAAAAAGTTAGAGCAAACGCAAGGAACGTACCATCGAGTTAATTAGAAATGTGTTAATGACCAATTAAATAGGAACCTGAATTCACACGACCCAATACTTCGTCGTTGATTAGATATTGCACAAGATTATCGAGTTTTATCTTATAAACTCTGCAACAAATATCGGGTATATCCTCCGTCTTTAGATCATGTTTCTGTAAATATCTGGTGATTTCAGGCCACTTAGGATTGCAAGTAATAGTGATAAAAAAATCCGAGTAACCAAAGTACATGCATGTCGCCATTGCATCAAGATAATGTTGCATCATATACCTCTTACTACCCGTAAACGACGAAGGTATCATAACCTTCCTTCCTTGGCCTGCAAGATTTTCATCACCACGTTCAACAGCCCGTTCAATTTTATCAAAGTTATCGCACCTGAGCTTGCTTTGATTATGCCAAATATAACAAAGCATAGTAGACTCGATCATGGTATATGCATCTACAAAGAACTGTTGGTACAATCTCCCAGACATCAAAATGAGTGGAGATTCACCGTATCTCTCCTGAATTTGGAACGCAAAAGACTCATGCATCGTCACAGTTTTCCGCTTCCTACCAGCAATATCAATGAATCCAATATCAATACCGAGTCTGAACCCATATTCACCATATGGAAACAATAATGGGTATTGCAAGGGCAAATAAGCAGGATGCAGTTCGCTTATTCTCTGTAACTTTCCGGTCATACTCTCAATAACAATATATCGTTTATCAACAGCCGCAACATCATTCTCAGTTGGTAAGTTATGAGTTCGGCCATCAGTTTTTCTTCCACCAGCAAGAACCAATTTTAAACCTTGCGCTTTATCATTTCCGACGAATCTCTCTCGAGTTGATCATAACGCTTGAACATGAGGATTTTGATCGTCTAACATATTTGTCAAAAGCCTACCAATATCGGGCCTTAACTTATCTGAACACCCAGTTTGTCTAAAAATGCGAACAAAACAATAATATATTAAAAAAGGCAAAACAAAATAAACTATAAAAATAGATAAGCAAGAGTAAAAAAAAAAACATTACCCATAAGCTTTCATTCTATTAGTCGTCTCATTGATTGTATCATGTATATAGAGTTGGAAAAAGATGGATTTTTGTCAGGTCCCGGCAAGATATCACCAATTAAATGATAATTCTCACCACATAGTTGAAAGCATTATTAATCTTGCCACCAAGAGACGTAACGAAAACATCATGTTATAGGCACTGATAAAGTCACAAAAATATGTCCTCGTATCATCTCGATTATACACCAATTTCAATAACGTTTTTGGAGGAGCCGCCAGAAGAGGTAGATCAACCTTTCCTTTATGACAACACATCGTGAAAACTGGTTTCGGATTTATAAATCTTTTGTTTATCCTCTCATCAAACCACATATAAGCATGACAATAATTGCACATAAACGATGCATCACCATCATCGAAATAATCTGTAAAAGAAATTAAAAATTAAAAATTGTAATAGAGAGAAAAACTAATAAACAATCATTGTTATTACCAGTATCAGTCAAGCCTGGAGGTGTCAAAGTATTTGCAGTGACTAAATTCACTGGTCCTCGTCTCTTTCGTGCAGACGGAAGCACTTGCTCTCTAAGGTTACATAAATCATTGTCACCCCCTCCTCATCGCTATCAGAATCTGATATGATCATGGAAAGCAAGGAAGCTGAGGAAGCAGAAGCAGACAAGGAATTGGAGCCGGCTGGAGTGATCACTCGATCCAGAGCTAAGAAGATAGCAAGTGAAGCTCACTCACTCCTACTTCACTCTCACTCTCACTCAACCACTTCACTCAACCTATCATCGAATCAAGTCTTCTACATCTCCAACTTGAAGACTATATCCGATCCTGAAGACTAAGTAACTTAGGTGATGATTCTGTACTCTTTTCCTATGTTGAGTTTTGTCCCACTGGGTTTTCTCAACAGGGTTTTTAACGAGGCAGATGAATCACTACGTCGAGTTACTTAGGATTCTCGATCTAAGGATAATAATGTACAAGTCATTTTGATTCTGTACTTAGTTGTTTAGAGGTGCACCAATTAGGAGCTTTATAGCTGGGACGCCTCGTTGTTTTATTTAAGTGATTAAATTTGTTGCTGTTTTATTTTAAACACCTTGTAGTTTTATTTTAGACGCTGTGTTGTTTAGGGTTGGCGATTTGTGGTTGATTTATAAAACCCAAACTCGCCCCCCCTTAGGCTCTTTAGCGAAGAATTTAGATGCAGATTTGCACAACACAGAGTTTCTTCTCTCAACCTAATTCCTTGATCATCTTCATTGAATTCGAGTTTTCTTACACTTGTGATACAGAAAACTCTTCTATCTTGTTCTCGGCCATCTAATCATCCAATCTCCTTCGTATAATCCTCGGTTACTCATCCATCAATTCCATACTCATCATCGCAACATCATCAAAGCCCCTTCACCATCGCGATCACAACTACACTTCCTTACCGTCGCGAATCACTCTATCGTGGCACCACTTTCATCAGCCTTCCTCCGGAGTAGATCAAGTAGGGACGCATCAGAATCAGTCGCCACAAAACATAAAAAATCGTCAATGTCTACAGACGTTGGCAACAAATCTATGACCATGAACGACGAACGAAAAACATCAAAATAATTATTTATATCGCACAGCCAACATAACTATATTAAAAAAATCAAAGTTTTCCTACTTTTTTTTCGAGCACGTTTTGAACGAAGAATCACCATCCTCCGCTGTCTTGCAAGTCTTGAGCGACCATCCCTTCCTATAGAGTCGATATCTATATATTGATGATATATCGAGCGATCCCCCGATTTAACAGGTGCATAAGTTTCAGCCCTGGTAGTAAAGGCTGAATTTATCGAACAAAAAAATAATGTTAATTTAGATATCAGAGAATGAACATGCCGAGGCAACTCGACTAAACAAAAAAGGTAAAGACTAACGTCGATTTGCAACAGGAATTTTGGTGGATTTAGAACTTTAGGAACCATCTTTTTCTTACTTCATAACCTGATTGCAGTACAAACACTAATTAGAACTTTAAAACTGAGAGATTCAAGAAAGAATAAATATACATATGTTATATACGTATGTATCGAAAGTAATAAACTACTATAATCAAACCGATATTAATTAGTCTAACGTGATCAAGAAATCACTTCAGTATAGTGTTCTTCTCGCTTCTCAAGTCCCTCTCACTACTGAATTCAAGAAAAATCAACGAAGATATTTTGTTTTTCCTTTTAAACCATTATTAGAAGGAAAAAAAAAGAGCGTGAATTATCAGTATTGTCTAGTCTCAGAATCGAACAAATTATGAAACAAATCCAAACATACAAAAAATTATACCCAACAGGAAACAACAAAATAAAATCAAAAATAGAAACAGATCTTCAAAAAAAAAAAGCGTAAGATGCAAGAACACAACAACATAAGAGCGGAATTAGATTTGCTTAATAAAAAATAAATCATAACTATGAACGAAAAAAGCAAATTTGAAATACGAAAAAAACACAATCACGAAGGTAAAAACCCTCGAACCAAATAAAAAAGTCACATTAAAAGAGAGTCATGAATACAAAATCAAAATTAGACAATTACTATGAACCTAATATTAAGTCAATAAACACGAAGTGATTTTTAAAAATAACAACACGAACGCACAAGACACAAACACACACATGTAAAATATAAGAAATCAATACCTCGTGCAATCGGAAAACATATAACACGCTAAAAGTAAGAGATGTACGACAACCAAAACAAAATGAAAACAAAACGTAAAGAGACAAAGACGAAACATGATAAACGCAAAACATACTAACATGATAAACAAGAAACTGATACCTTGAGAAAGAGGTAATGAAGTATACACCGTCCGAATATCCAGAGAGATAGACCCACTTACATGGACAAAGCAACAAAATTCTCCGATCAATTAGTAACGAAGAACAACGAACTACACAAAACAACAACAAAGAATCAAGGAACACTACTACCAAAACCAAAAAAACGTAAAAACCAAGCAACAACCGAGCTCGAGATGCCCTAGATGCGTTGAAAATGTGATATATAAAAATAAACTTTTCATAAAGCACGAACGGATAAACCTTAAAACCAAGATGGTAATCTCCTTTATTTTTTTGTTGATTTATATTATTAACTAAAATAATTAAATTAAGATAATCATTAAATCCTAAAGCAAATATTTTTGCAACACGCCGTCCAAATAATATATTTTTACATTCTTAAAAATACATTATTGTGTAAAATATCATCGTTATCTCAAATAAGAAATACATTATTGTGTAAATAATTTTACCACTCGAAACGCTTATAATATATAACATCTTTATATATAATCAGAATCCGAAAAATCAAACAATTATTCTTTAATAAAGAGTTAATATCATGTTTTATAAGGGTACAAACCCAACATTGAAACATTTTAAATATGATGACACATTAAACAAAACAAAAACAAAAGCTCAACAACATATATATATATATCGTCCATAATGAGAATAAGAACAAAAAAGACAACAAAGTATTTAGCAAGAAAATAAAAAAGAGCCAAGCAAATATTATTGTTCAACCATTGTCGATGTTTTATAAATAACGATAGAAGTCTTAATATCTTATTAAACCAAAAAAAAAAGTCTTAATATCTTAGACATTTAAAACAACCAAATAAAACACCGAAAAAATAGAACACCAAATAAAACACCGAAAAAAACTCAAAGTCGGAATAAACTAATCAACGGTCTCGCATCGACAAATTATCAAACCCCTCAATTGTAAGAACACTACGAAGCGAGCCAACACCAACATGTGAACCCGATAGCTTCCTCTTGCGAGATTTATGCACCGGCAGTTTGGAAGAAGTACAAGAACACCTAGAAGACACCGGCAAATCAATCAAACCATAACACCCGATATCACTACCCGAAGATTATTGAATCTCGCTTCCCAGCTCAACGACACGCTCTCCATTGAACCTGGGTCTTCAAAAAAAAGTATATTTTAAAAAACCGACTTCGTATATAAATTAAAATACGAATAAAGACGACAATAGACACCTCTTCTTAAAAGCATTGACAGACACAAAAGCGCGATTAAAGTAAAACTTCGTCGCAGGAGAAGACAACAATGAACGTTCATCACTAGACTTTGGGTGAAAACTTATCCTCAAACTGTTCTGCTTGCTCTCCAAGGAGCTGAACTTGTATTTCAAACCCATTATTAATCCCAGCATCAAAACTGCACGTTAAACCAAAATCATACATGCACATTAAGTAAATGTAAATATGTTAAAACACGAAACGCTAAGTTGTTTCATCGAAGACAAAAAAAGACAATACGGAGTCACTTAACATACCTCTCGAACAACATAGTTAAAATAACTTTCCTAACAACCAACCGCTTCTAGATACGCATATCATTTTTTCGTACTTGTTTAATGTACCCAATTATATCTGTTTTTAAAAAGCCAAAACAATTAACACATATATAAAAATATAAACCAAACATATATATAAAACATCAGACATATACCATATAATCCAGCTCAAAAGTCGGCTGCACTCATGAAAAACGCATAATCCCTAAGATGGAATATCTCCGTTGATATTTTGCATAATTCTTTCACAAAAAGAGACACCCTAGTTCTCTCAGTAAATACCACAACAAAGCTATGATCTGAGATTCGATAACTACAACTGTAAGACCGCATGCCGAAATTTAAGACCTCTATAAGGCCTCCTTCACATAGACGACACCCAAAAAGTGGGACAAGGCACTGATGAACTATGCCTTGAATAGTATTTCCATGTGGATAGAATCGATTAGACCCTTATCAGCACAACTATTAAATTGAAATATTAAAAATAAAAGAGTAAAAGCTTGCAATATATCGTATAACTTAAGAAAACAAAACCCCACCTTCTCATCAATTAAAAGTAAATTCATCCTAGTCGAACAACTTCCATCAATTTGGCTTTGTCGATTCCCACTTTCGAAAAACACGAACGATGATACGGCGACATGAACGACTTGAACTAACTCGATCAAGCGTAAGATAACCCATGTCGATGTCTAGAGATGAAGACAAATTGTGATGCTATGGATGGATGATCGTGTTATGGTATCTTGATATATAGCCATTAAGAAGGAATAAATAAATATATTGTTACTTTTATTATTAAGTCGATAGTTATTAGGCGATTTAAAATTTCTAAGAAGATTAGAGCAAAACTTTTCTGAGATTTCAATTTTATATAATCCAGATAATAAAACCGAGATAAATAATCGTCACAATGCACCCGAGCCAAAATCTTTTCAAAGTCGACAAAAGTAAAGAAATTTCGGCCACAATAATAATACTTTTTATAGACAGATGTTGATTTATGAAAGAATATCCGAGAAAAGTGCACAGTAGATCTACAACTTCCCCATTCATGAACAACCTCGAATTGAGCAAGTGTAACCCAAATACCCTCATTTAGTTGCCCCGAAAAAATATCATAAATAGATGTAGAGACAGTAGCTTGTTTTTTCACACCCTGCACAAAAAGAAATAAATCAGAGTTAACTACAAGAAACACTAATAAAAATTTTAAAAAAATTATCATATGTGCATGGATAACCAAGAGAATAGACCAACATGCTCGTCACATAATATAAGCTCGAGTCTTTTTCCGGATGGATGAGAATTATGTGTCCAGACACGCAAAATCTTGACGAATATCATAGAGTCATACAAACCAGATTTCAAACGTGATACACTGGTGACAACTGGATCAAAAAATAGTGTACTATCCGATTTAATAAAACCTTGACCACGTAATCGGTGTCTTCGGTATCATCACCAGTGGTCTCAGGAGAAGGTCTAACAAAAATACAATTTTCAAACTTCGTAGGTGTACCAGGATAATCGAGGCCAGCCGTGGAACCCTCACACCTGACAGCCGACGAAATAACAGAACGCTTTCGCTTTGGTGTATAGACCCAAGAACTGTCAACACCATCACCAGCAGAGCGAGACTCCTCTGAGTCAATTCCATCGGGGATACCGAAATCATGATCGACTAAGTTGTTATCGTCTTCCGAACCTTCACAATCAGTAGAATCGGACCCATGATCAGACCCATCAGTACACTCATCCGAGCCATCACCATCTCGCGATGTCAAGCTGCTAGTGTCACCACCATCGAGGCATCGCCATCAGTATCACACCACTCGGCATCTCCGTCACCATCTTCGTCGCATTCAGTTTCGCTATCATACATATCACCAACATCATCATCATCATAATTATCGTCACCAGTATCACTCCAGTATACTTCATCTTCGCCACTTTCAGTTTCAATATCACTCCCATCACCATTTTCATTATAACCACAATCATCTAGACAATCTTCATCGTCAACAGCTTCATCCTCGTCATCACCTCCATCATCAGAATCGGAAACATTACGATAACTGGTGACACCAGACGCACACAAGAGATCATGCTCCAAAAATGGTGAAACACCTACAAACCAAACACTACAAGAAATCAGGGTTTTTATAGCAGGACAGTATAGTGTTTTTTTCGATTACTCTATGGTTGACATACCTCTAGTTTTTACATAGCGTTTGTATATTTGTAAACGCTATGATAAAGTCATAGATGTTAAAAACAAAACTAGGCGTCTCGTTTTATAGCAGAACCATAATTGAATGGAAGTGTTAGGCGGTATACTCTCCCGCGACACTTAGAAAATTTTCACCCAAAACCACTTAGAAAATTTTCCCCCACGACATTCGTGCCAAAAAAAAAACGATAATACAAAAGACCAAAAAAAAAAGAACTTTCATCTTTTTTTGTAAGGCAAAACCTAGATCTAAACATCTTTGTTTCATCTCGAAATCTCAATTCCCCACTCCAATCCTCACTCTCCCTCTCGAATCCTCACTCTCCCTCTCGAATCCTCACTCTCCATCTCGAAATCTCAATTCCCCAACCCGAAACCCTATGTTACTGTTTTCCAGGTAGCTTTCAGGGTGCGAGTGAGTGAAAGGTATATGCAATTTATTGGGTTTTTGTTTGAATTTGTGTTTTTGATCCACTGTTTCTCTAATTGCAATCGATTTAGGAGTAAGCGTCTCCAAGTTTAAGCGATGTATGGCTTTTATAAGTGTTTTTTTCTAACTGTAATCGATGCTTCCATTTTTTTTGCAGAGAGCTTTGGGTTTGCAGTCAACAAATATGGACACAAATTTAGCAGGTGATTCATTAGTTCTGTGAATCATTTCTTCTCATATTCTCTGTGTTGAATGGTATGGTGTTTGAGTGTCCGTTCACTACAAGAAATTTCTTAACTGATTTCTTCTCATATTCTTTGTGTTGAATGGTATGTTGAAAACACCCTAATGTAAATGGTAGCTAACAAGTCTCACAATTTAGTATTATTTAATAATTACTAGTTACTAGTTTATCTTGTAGGTTACTTCACTGTTGTTGTTGTTTGAAGTTAGTTATGACATTGATATAGCTTGGCTTTGCAGTGTGATTTTTAAGTTGCGTAATTGTTTTAGGTATCACGATTCTTTTGTTGATGATCTTTGTTTTGCAGCTGTAGTATAGTTTTAAGTCTCTTTGAGAGTGAGATTGGTACCTAGCTAGTCTCACCTCTAAAATAGCTTAATAAGCTTTTGCTTTGTATTGTGAAGTTACATAATATGATTTCTCACCACCTGCATAATAAGCTTTTGATTTGCATTGTGAATTAATTGTATGCGCATTTGCTTGGAGCTGTTGTAAAATGGATAAAGTTTCGCATTTCACTTCTCATTGATTCTGACTGCTATGATTGCGATCGTTTAATGACAACGAACTGATGATGATGTTCCCATGAACTGTTTCACTATGATCTTTGTTTGCCTTTTGGACCAGTAACAAAAAAGAGAACATAATGAAAGCAAGGAAAGAGATCATTTGTGGACTACCAGCGTATGGAATCATACCACACTTCCTCCAACAGCCACGACAAGAATCTCAAGTTGATACATGAAGTGATGTGGAGGAGATCACACAACTAGAGTATAGACGCTCTCTCGCTCACCGGGGATACTTGATACGGGCTGAGGAAGACGATGAAGACATCGAACCTGATTTCCGAAAAATTATTCCACACCTCAGAAAGGAAGAACAAAGGCTCAGAAACCAACTCAACTCTGCTTCAATGAAACGACCAAAAAAAGAACAAGGAGAATCCTCAAGAGGCAAGGGTCGTCGTCGAGACTAAGGAGCAAAAGCTATGTATTTTGTAATGTGTAAAAAGAGATAACCCATGTCGATGTCTAGAGATGAAGACAAATTGTGATGCTATGGATGGATGATCGTGTTATGGTATCTTGATATATAGCCATTAAGAAGGAATAAATAAATATATTGTTACTTTTATTATTAAGTCGATAGTTATTAGGCGATTTAAAATTTCTAAGAAGATTAGAGCAAAACTTTTCTGAGATTTCAATTTTATATAATCCAGATAATAAAACCGAGATAAATAATCGTCACAATGCACCCGAGCCAAAATCTTTTCAAAGTCGACAAAAGTAAAGAAATTTCGGCCACAATAATAATACTTTTTATAGACAGATGTTGATTTATGAAAGAATATCCGAGAAAAGTGCACAGTAGATCTACAACTTCCCCATTCATGAACAACCTCGAATTGAGCAAGTGTAACCCAAATACCCTCATTTAGTTGCCCCGAAAAAATATCATAAATAGATGTAGAGACAGTAGCTTGTTTTTTCACACCCTGCACAAAAAGAAATAAATCAGAGTTAACTACAAGAAACACTAATAAAAATTTTAAAAAAATTATCATATGTGCATGGATAACCAAGAGAATAGACCAACATGCTCGTCACATAATATAAGCTCGAGTCTTTTTCCGGATGGATGAGAATTATGTGTCCAGACACGCAAAATCTTGACGAATATCATAGAGTCATACAAACCAGATTTCAAACGTGATACACTGGTGACAACTGGATCAAAAAATAGTGTACTATCCGATTTAATAAAACCTTGACCACGTAATCGGTGTCTTCGGTATCATCACCAGTGGTCTCAGGAGAAGGTCTAACAAAAATACAATTTTCAAACTTCGTAGGTGTACCAGGATAATCGAGGCCAGCCGTGGAACCCTCACACCTGACAGCCGACGAAATAACAGAACGCTTTCGCTTTGGTGTATAGACCCAAGAACTGTCAACACCATCACCAGCAGAGCGAGACTCCTCTGAGTCAATTCCATCGGGGATACCGAAATCATGATCGACTAAGTTGTTATCGTCTTCCGAACCTTCACAATCAGTAGAATCGGACCCATGATCAGACCCATCAGTACACTCATCCGAGCCATCACCATCTCGCGATGTCAAGCTGCTAGTGTCACCACCATCGAGGCATCGCCATCAGTATCACACCACTCGGCATCTCCGTCACCATCTTCGTCGCATTCAGTTTCGCTATCATACATATCACCAACATCATCATCATCATAATTATCGTCACCAGTATCACTCCAGTATACTTCATCTTCGCCACTTTCAGTTTCAATATCACTCCCATCACCATTTTCATTATAACCACAATCATCTAGACAATCTTCATCGTCAACAGCTTCATCCTCGTCATCACCTCCATCATCAGAATCGGAAACATTACGATAACTGGTGACACCAGACGCACACAAGAGATTATGCTCCAAAAATGGTGAAACACCTACAAACCAAACACTACAAGAAATCAGGGTTTTTATAGCAGGACAGTATAGTGTTATTTTCGATTACTCTATAGTTGACATACCTCTGGTTTTTACATAGCGTTTGTATATTTGTAAACGCTATGATAAAGTCATCGATGTTAAAAACAAAACTAGGCGTCTCGTTTTATAGCAGAACCATAATTGAATGGAAGTGTTAGGCGGTATACTCTCCTGCGACACTTAGAAAATTTTCACCCAAAACCACTTAGAAAATTTTCCCCCACGACATTCGTGCCAAAAAAAAAACGATAATACAAAAGACCAAAAAAAAAATGAACTTTCATCTTTTTTTGTATAGGCAAAACCTAGATCTAAATATCTTTGTTTCATCTCGAAATCTCAATTCCCCACTCCAATCCTCACTCTCCCTCTCGAATCCTCACTCTCCCTCTCGAATCCTCACTCTCCATCTCGAAATCTCAATTCCCCAACCCGAAACCCTATGTTACTGTTTTCCAGGTAGCTTTCAGGGTGCGAGTGAGTGAAAGGTATGTGCAATTTATTGGGCTTTTGTTTGAATTTGTGTTTTTGATCCACTGTTTCTCTAATTACAATCGATTTAGGGCTAAGCGTCTCCAAGTTTAAGCGATGTATGGCTTTTATAAGTGTTTTTTCTAACTGTAATCGATGCTTCCATTTTTTTGCAGAGAGCTTTGGGTTTGCAGTCAACAAATATGGACACAAATTTAGCAGGTGATTCATTAGTTATGTGACTCATTTCTTCTCATATTCTCTGTGTTGAATGGTATGGTGTTTGAGTGTCCGTTCACTACAAGAAATTTCTTAACTGATTTCTTCTCATATTCTCTGTGTTGAATGGTATGTTGAAAATACCCTAATGTAAATGGTAGCTAACAAGTCTCACAATTTAGTATTATTTAATAATTACTAGTTACTAGTTTATCTTGTAGGTTACTTCACTGTTGTTGTTGTTTGAAGTTAGCTATGACATTGATATGGCTTGGCTTTGCAGTGTGATTTTTAAGTTGCCTAATTGTTTTAGGTATCACGATTCTTTTGTTGATGATCTTTGTTTTGCAGCTGTAGTATAGTTTTATGTCTCTTTGAGAGTGAGATTGGTACCTAGCTAGTCTCACCTCTAAAATAGCTTAATAAGTTTTTGCTTTGCATTGTGAAGTTACATAATATGATTTCTCACCACCTGCATAATAAGCTTTTGCTTTGCATTGTGAATTAATTGTATGCGCATTTGCTTGGAGCTGTTGTAAAATGGATAAAGCTTCGCATTTCACTTCTCATTGATTCTGCCTGCTATGATTGCGATCGTTTAATGACAACGAACTGATGATGATGTTCCCATGAACTGTTTCACTATGATCTTTGTTTGCCTTTTGGACCAGTAACAAAAAAGAGAACATAATGAAAGCAAGGAAAGAGATCATTTGTGGACTACCAGCGTATGGAATCATACCACACTTCCTCCAACAGCCACGACAAGAATCTCAAGTTGATACATGAAGTGATGTGGAGGAGATCACACAACTAGAGTATAGACGCTCTCTCGCTCACCGGGGATACTTGATACGGGCTGAGGAAGACGATGAAGACATCGAACCTGATTTCCGAAGAATTATTCCACACCTCAGAAAGGAAGAACAAAGGCTCAGAAACCAACTCAACTCCGCTTCAATGAAACGACCAAAACAAGAACAAGGAGAATCCTCAAGAGGCAAGGGTCGTCGTCGAGACTAAGGAGCAGAAGCTATGTATTTTGTAATGTGTAAAAAGACTAGTTGGTTTAATGGGAATCTATGTATTTAGTTTAAACTATGTATTTTTGTAATGTGTTTGATAATATGAAACATCGAGTTAATGTGAAATTTTTTTTATATAATTTTTCTTTTTAAATTAAATTAATATTTACAGAAAATTAGGGTCGAAAAAATAAAAATATGTTAATGACCAACCGAAATATATTAGTGTATAATGCATAAGATTTAAATTATATCTTAATCATAAATTCTAAATTTTAAATTTTAAAACTCTTTAAAATAAACATCAAATACTATACTTATATAAAATAATTATTTTTGAAAAATTTTAAAAAGAATTTAAGCGTTGAGTATTTTATTTAGGGTTTAGGGTATTGGCGTTTAGGGTTTAGGTTATGTTGATTTAGGGTTTAGGTTATATTGATTTGTTAGGTTATGTTGTCAATTAACAAATGAAAATGATTGCAAAATCATTGCAAAATTAAAATGATTACAAACACATATACAAACCTTACAAACTAATGCAATGTACTAAGAGTTTAGGGCATAGGGTTTGAGATTTAGGGCATATGGTTTGAGATTTAGGGTTTAGGGTTATGATATTTTCTATTGTTTTACTAACAATAGAAATATAATTTTAAGTATTAATGAGTTTAGGGCATTGGGTTTGAGATTTACAGTTTAGGGTTATGATATATTTTCTTGTTTTACTAACAATAAAAATATAATTATAATTTTAAGTATTAATGAGTGTTTGATATATCAAACACACTTGTAAGAATTTTGTTAATATTTCTCAATAAATTGTTTCATACTAATACCTAATATAGACCAGAAAAAAATACTTTAGACAAAAAAATTTCATCAATTTTTTCCCCAAAAAATTATCCCTCTTAGACACTCTTAGACCTTTGATCAAAAAAATAAATAAATAAACAAAAGACACTCTTAGATCTAAACCCGCGACACTTAGAGAAAATTTTTCCCTCTTCCCTCTTCCCTCTTTGGCTCCAATTTGCTCGACACTTAACCCTACACACGAAAATCTTCCACATTCCTTAGCATTGCAGATCCTAAACCATACACACGAAAATCTATTGTGATTTTTCAGAAAATCCCAAACTCTCTCTTTCTTCCTTTGGCGGTTATTTCCCATCGAATTGAAGCTTCATTGTTCAATCAAAAATGTGTGTTCTCATTCAATCAGAGAAACAAGGGTCTCAGCAAGAATCGATTTTAGACACATCCATTTTGAGGTTTAGACACATCGATTTTGAGGTTTAGACACATCGATTTTTTAACAATAATGCATGTTGGGTTCTGTCGATTTCAGTATTTTGAGGTGTTATCTATTAAGACCAACTATACATTTATCTACAAAGGAATGAAACACGATTTTGATTTTGGGTTTTCATTCTGAGTTTCTGTTTGAGTTTTGATTTTTGTTTATGTTTGAGTTTTGATGCATTTTGGGTTCTGTCGATTTCTGTTTTGATTTTTTTTATTAAGATTGAGTTTGAGTTTCATTATGTTTTCTTGATAAGTAATGAAACACGATTTTCACTATGCTGTTTTTCGTTTATTCATCAGTTTCAGAAATGGGAAAGCCTAGTAAACGTAATCAAGGCTTGGAGGCCACACCTACAACAATACTAAAGGTGACTAAGAGAAGAACTGGTAGAAAAAGACAATGGCTGCTCAAGCTGATGATGTAGAAGATGATGTGGAAGAAGATGTTGAGGCTGAAGTTAATGAAGATGATGAGGATGAGGCTGAGAAAATAATGTTTGAAGATGAAGTTGCAGAGAAAGAAATTTCTCAGAAAGAAATTACTGAGAACCAAGAAATTTCTTTAAAGAAACACCACGCAAAATTGAGAATAAAAATAAAAAAATAACGACCAACAACCAATTAAAAAAAAAAGGTAAGGGGAAATCTCGACACCTCAATTATCGATGAAGATTAACGAAACATGGTAAGACCGAAAAAGAACAGTTGGTTCAACAACGATCACCTTATCACCGACCAAATCACAGGCAGATGTGCGATCACGAAAAGAAATCCATGTAATACAAAGTAAATAATAAAACCATTAAATTAGACAACACGAAGAACTCCAAATAAACAAACATTGATACAGAAACATCAGAATTAAGTCAAGGAATAAATTCAAAACCAAACGACATTATTATTTTGACCAACAAGTGAAGAAAATACGGTTATGTGCAACTATTTACTGAAATTGTCAAATAGATACAATTCTTTTGACTACCATGAAAAGGAATAAAGTTATATCACAATCGTGAATATAGATACGGAGCAAATATAATGCTGGTTATGCCCAAAAACCATCCCCGGTCCCCAACACCAGAGACAAATATGAAAGCACGATCATCACGTAAACAGAGTTACGCGCCCAGACGTTTCTACATATCTAACACAAATTAAGTTCACAATACTATAATGCTTAACACATACATGTGGTAAAACATAGTCAACCTAAAGAATACAGCAACGGAAACTCATACAAAGAAGATAACTCATTCATATGAATTGTTCGTACTCATCGAGACGAAAAATATTACAATTGCAAGACTTACGCTTTCGAAAAATAAAGCTAGCCATATATAAACTTAGGGTTTAAGATGAAAATAGACTTGTTATTGTGTACTAAACCCAAGAGAACTGATTTTATAGACGTATGATTTTATTTTCCTAGGATTTAATTTTCTCGATAATGATGACTTACATATATCTACATTTTGTTTAGTTACATAACAACCGGATATACATATATAAAGATAAACACGAATAGGAAAGTCACAATCGTGAATATAATAGATTCGAAAATTATATATATTATACGAAACAGATTCGATACAATCTAGATTGGAAACCTAGTCCATAACCAATCCCTTTATTTGCTCTGTTTTGCTATTTCTTGGTGGTTACGGTTGTTGAATCTAGATGACCCACACCAATTAATATTTTCCAGTTAGTTTCTAGGTCGTCATTTTTAAAAAGGTAATTTTTTATGTTTACGGACTTAAAACATATATATCGTCCATAATGATACAGTGTTGATCTAATAAATTAAAGACTAAATCTACACAACGATAACTTATTATTATCGTTGTTGAACCAAGCGTTCTTATTATTATTGAATCAGTTATATGTAAAGGTGATCGTTCGTATATTAATCATCAATTGTCGATAGATGTTTCGTATATTAATCATCAATTGGTTTCTTATTATTGTTGAATCAGTTATATTTTATGATTAAGTAATGAGATCGAGATTTCATTTGATAATATATATATATATTAGATCAAACTCTCAAAAGAAAATGGAACATCTGGGAAGAACAAAACAAAACTCAAAACTAATAAACTACCACCCAATCACGCAACGAACGAAGGAAAGAGGAGATGACGAACATAGAACCAAACCACCACGGGTCTCAACATAGAACCAGATTGCAAAAGACCAATAAACATCTTCCGCAAACAATCAGGAGTAGCCCATCCACTTGCTTTCACAAAAGCGTCAACATACTCATCATCACAATTAGAGACCAAACCCAAGACATAACACACAATCCTGAAAGTAGGATAAACAGCGCCTTCGACCGTCCTAATATCTGAATAACTACACGGACCCCTAACAACCAGCAACAATAATCGCAAATAACATGCCTCTCCATCTTGGACGGGACACAGTTCTATGACGTACGGACCTGACGAACCCACGATACGGGGTTTCCACCGAACTTCCTTACGATCTCAAACCCATTTAGATGGAAACTCGGAATACAACAACACCCCCGCCTCAGGATACTCCCGATTACACCTCATCCAAGCCAATATCTTACTTTTTCCATAGACATTCCCCAAGCCCATATCGTGAGAAAACGAAAACAGTGGCAAAGGTAGATGGAATGGCAAAACGCAAGAACCTTGGAAAAAAAAGGAGAGAAATATTAACAACAAAATAAAACTACAAACGACATTCAAAAGAGCAGTTTAATTCCACATAAAAAAAACAAATTGATAAGCAAATTCAACATATACAGCATTACCCCTCGAGATCATCACAATTTTCTTCAACAATAGAACACACCGAGCACCTACAAAACAATTTAAATCACATGCTAATTAAGATAAACATTACAACAAAGATCAAAATAGAATGAATAGATCAAAATTTAAGAAACATATACCTCGAATGAAAAGAATCAATACATACACACTCCAATGTCACGTCCAACATGAACAAAAAAATATAACGCCTGAGAGTTTGATCGTGCTGATATGCTCAATTTAATACCCTAAAGTACTAAAGCAGTTGTAATAGTATAGCTAGGGGTCGAACCACAGAAGACTCACAGAAACGCACAATAGATTATATAGAATAGAATTAAGCTAAGCCAGATGAATGTAATTAAAAGCAATGCAGTAATTAAAGAGAGTTGTATTCAATCAGGAAAATATAGGCTCAGGGTTTTTCTCAGGAAATCAATGAATGCAG
>PKML01069622.1:42815-58075 GCA_002933935.1 Eutrema yunnanense | reverse complement strand
GTTCTTTTTCGCCGGCGTCGCCGTCCTTGCCTCCGGCGTCGCCGTCCTTGCCTCCGTCGCCGGCGTCGGCTTCTTTTCTTTCTTCTTCTTCTTCTTCTTCAGGTAATTAGTTGGAAGACTTCTTCTTCAACCATGGATGAGAGAGATAAAAAACAAAAGGTAATTAGTTGGAAGAGATGGGTGAGAAAGTCTTTTTTAAAATAAACAGTAGTAGTCAAAAAGTAGATTTAATTTTGCTTTTATTTAATAGTATCTGTTGCAATTTTTCTTGTAATAATACACGTAAACACAGTGAAACATTGTGCTCTTTTATGCTTAAATAAATTATACACGTAATCATCCTCGCAAAGCCAACCAACTCCTTGTACTTTTAGAACATCAAACACTCACTGACTCACACCACCATTAGGAGTTCGTTTATTTCAATTGCACACGTTTACGTCTGCATTCACATTTAAATTTTTTATATTCAAGAGCAGTTTGCATTCACATTTTAAATATAATTATAGTCAAGTGAAAACAATGTTTTTTCTTTTTGTTTGTGTTTGTATATTTACGTTTGAATTAATAAAAAAAAAATCATATACTTCTCGTTTACATCCATTAATTACATATACATACATCAAATATAAGTAAACATATGTATTAATATCTATACGTACTTCTTCTATCGATACATCTAATGAAGACAAATACTTGGAAGACATTTAAAATAGCAGAACAGCAGAAACACAAACAAACACAACAATTTTTAGCTAAAATGAACAAGGGACGAAACTTATGGTTTAACTGTTTGAATAATTAAATTTTAGACGGAATATTTAACCAATGATTAGAGATATTAGATGGTCTCCCGACATTGTGGATCGATTCCAACTCAATCTTTGTTAATAAGTTTATTTTTTTTTTTTTTGACATCTAATAAGATTTAATTGAGAGAACATAATTAAACTATTACAACATTTGTCATGCGTAGGCCCATAATGTTTTTTTTTTTGGTCCCATGATGTTACAATTTTATGTTTGTACGTATTGTAGAGTTTGGACCATATCAGAAAAGAGCAAATGGTGTCTGCATACCGAACTTAACCGTAATTAGTTACATTACATGTTAGGCGTGTCTCACTTTTTATTGCTCAATCTCTTTTTTTTTTTTTTTTTTTGGTTTCCCATCAATTTCAGGGTTTTTTTACTTCTGTTTCCTCTTCCACAATAAATGAACTTTTTATATTTTTGATACGAAACATTTTTTTTTCCCAATCATATGAAACATATATTAAATGAAAATAATTGCTAGGAAAAAACTTAAAGTATATTTTTGGGGGACTTCGCTAATTCCGCAAGCAATGTAATCTATGGCTGCAACTGGTTGACATAATAGAGGAATAAAAATGAGTTGAATCATTGATTCCACTGTTTTCCTCTAAGAACTTACCATTTGAGCCAAATTTGCATTCTTCTAAAAATTTGCATTCCTCTAAGAACCAGTTGAAAAATGGTTGATTACGTTGAAATTTGTTACCCTTCAAAATAGGTGAGTAACAATGGAGGAATAAACTTTTTTTTAAAAAAATATTTTTTTAATTAAAATAAATATTACTTGAGCTAGAAAAAATATATTGTTCAGAAAATCTTGGAAATAAACAAAACAATCAATATTTTTTATTTTTTTAAATAAATTAATAGATATTTAGTTACACAAAATTAGGGCTGTCAAAATGGGTTGTCCATGTCCATTTAGACCCGTCCAATAGTGTCCATTTTGATTGTGGACAAATTGTGTCCATGTCCATTAACGTCCATGTCCATTAACGACCATGCCCATTAAGGACCATGTCCAAATGGGCTGTTCATTAGTGTCCATTGGTCAGAATATAACCAATTGTTTAAAAAGTAAAATTAATAATCGATAAATAAATAATAATTTTTCTTTACTTATAACTCCGTTTTCCCGCAAAAAACAAAAAATCTCGTTTTCCCGCAAAAACGGAAAATTATGTTTTCTCCCCAAAAACGTAAAATTTCGTTTTCGAGCAAAAAACGTAAAATTCTGTTTTCCCGCCAAAAACGTAAAATTATGTTTTCTTCCCAAAACGTAAAATTATGTTTTCCCGCCAAAAACGTAAAATTTGGTTTTTCTGCCAAAACGTAAAAATTATGTTTTCTCCCCCAAAAACGTAAAATTCTGTTTTACCGCCAAAAACGAAAAATTGTGTTCCCCCCCCCCCAAAACATAAAATTTCGTTTTTCCCGCCAAAAACGTAAAATTTCTTATTCCCACCAAAAACGTAAAATTTCGTTTTCTCGCTAAAAACGTAAAATTTCGTTTTCTCGCTAAAAACGTAAAATTCCATTTTCCCGCCAAAAACATGAAATTTCGTTTTTCCCGTTCCTGCCAAAAACGTATATTCCGTTTTTCTCCCAAAAACGAAAATTTTGTTTTCCATCAAAAATGTGAAATCCTGTTTTCCGTTAGTAAATCAAAATTACATTTTTTTTATTTTTCAATAAAAAATGTTATTTAAATATTTCATGAAAATCAATTTTGACCTAGTTTTTAAAGTATTTTGGACAGACCATGTCCACTTTGTCCAAGCCCGTTTTGTCCGTGGACAAAATTAGACCAAGCCCATTTAGACCGCTTTGTATATGGGCTTGTCCATGTCCGGTCCATAATGTTTTGGACATGGACAGCCCATGGGCGGCCCGCCCATTTTGACACCTCTACACAAAATCAGCTCAATTTTTTATATCTAAAGATTTTATTTTCAAAATTTGAAAATTATATTAAAAATAAAATAAAACACCAACGTATACTCCCTCTTATAAATACAACAAAATTTATCCTCACAAACAAGAATGATGCACTAAACACATTTCTTATCAAACAAAAAAATAACCATGAATGAAAGGTACGTTTTTTATAATTTTGGCAATCATTTTTTTTATTCTTCCATAGGAGCCTTTTTTGATGTATTTTCCAAACTTATTTTGTTCAATCGTTTTCCACATACAAGTAAACTTTTTAACTTTGGGTTTGTAGTTATTTCTTTTTGTTAAATTATATGTGTGTGCTTTTAAATTTGAGTGGATCGCATAGAATAATTGCACCCAAAATCAACCTAACATTGCATGCGTTTGATTTTTAGTTTCATGCGTTTGATTTTAAGTGGCCAAACTCTTATATAACTTTGCAGTGAATAATTATTGATTCTGAAAGCTCTTAATTATGTAACCTATGTTTATTTAAATGGTTTTTTTTTTATCAGGAATATGTGAAGCAAAGATGCAAATAATGGTCGATCAAGTACTGGAGGAGGAGGACGTCCAAAGCGTAAAGATAAATCAAGCGATGATCCTAAAGTAACACCTCTTTTTATATAGCTTTGAATATTTATATATCAACATATATTTGTTTAGCTTATACACTTTATTACCTTAAATTATATCAGTATATATGGAGTCCTAGATATACCGAAATTTTTCTCGAACTTGTGAACAACGAGCTAAAAGCAAAAGGCTGCGTCATAAGATTGGAAGAAAAATGGAGAGTTTTAATAGATAGCATGCACCCCTTCGTTCAGTTATAGAGCGGACGGGGTTTGGAAGAAAAAATGGAGAGTTTTAAATGAGTTTCCACGATATAATATCGCAGTACAAAGGCGTGTCATATTTGCTACAATGGGACTTCATAATTTCATTCGCCGGAACAATATTGAAGACGTTGACTTTGAAGAAGCAGATCGGGAAAATGAAGTTCTACATGGACAACGAAATGTGACTGATGATGTAAATGATGATCAGAGTGTTGGAGTGGAAGAAGAAACGGAAGCTGGAACTTATATGAGGATTGTTCGTGATCAAATTGCTGAACATATATGGTCTGCAAGTCGTCGTGGTTCTCGTCATCAACGTTAAAAATTATTTTTAAAAATATTTATTTTTACTTTTTTTAAATTGCAATAAAGAATTTATCTTCTAATAACAATTATTTTTAACTTTAATTTATTTAAATTAGTATATATTATCATAATTATTAAGTTTAAATTTCAAATTATATATCTTTTAGGATATTGTTAAATATATTTTTAATATTAAAATTTATATTCCTATGTATTCCTCTAAATAGTTACCATTTATCTTAACTATTATTTCTCTGCAACTTATTCATTTCATTCAACTTATTCAACTCAATAGTATTATTCCGCTCATTTTTATTCCACTTATCATGATTCAACTTATTCAACTTATTCCTTTCGTTGACAACCAGTTGCAGCCTATATATTTTTTTTTTGGTTAAATATAATCTGCTATTTTTGCCTTTTTTTTCCTCTGAAAACCTTTTCTTTACGCTTACATGTTTTTTCCCCCTCAGTTATTATTTTACATCACATTTAATATGATTTTATAATGTCAAAAACATCAACTTGATCGAAAATCATATGAAAGCAATTAAGATTCCATTGAAAAGAAATTAGATTCAGTATCTAGACCATGATTCCATATGAATATGTCTTTTTTTGCAACTTTCATATGAATATGTTTACAAATGATTTAACAGACTAGTGAATATTATTATGATTTATCTAGCGATGAACTTGGTGACATTGGATGAATGATAAAAATATGTTGAATTGGTTTTAACTTAAAATCCAACTAGTGATCTAAAAATCGTAAGTTTATAGGAAAAACGTAATGTATTTTAAATGGGACTTTTCCATTTTCACAAGCAAGATAATCTGTTACTTTTGCCTTAATAAGTTAGCATAGCTTATTTTTTCTCGGTTCCTCTGACATCTTATCTTTACGCTTACAGGTAGCTATTATTTTATTACACAACATCTTACAATCAGCAATTAATGTAAAAAAAAACATTAACTTGGTCGAAATTCATATGAACTAAAATTATTGGAAAGTAGCCTACTTGATTCATATTGTGCCATATTGGGTCAATGCCAGCTTAATTAGTTAGTTAATGGGTCTTCAAAAAGCCCATTTTCTAACGTACCAATTGCTGACGTCATTTTTCTTGTTTCGAGTCGCAAGTTCGTTGGTCGCACGCCAGATTTCTGCTTACAGGTTACGAGTTTCAAGAATGAAAATTTCTGATAATTATCTCGGTAAAATCGAGTTTCAAGAATGAAATTTTGGTTGATTTCGATTAAGTTTTTGGTTTTGTGTCTTCTTACTTCTTACAATCGAGATTTAGTTGTTAGGGTTTTAGCGTACCTTAAAGAGTACTTCTTAAGTACTTGAATGATACTTGTACTTCCGTTTCCGATTGTAGATAATGAGTTTTTTAGTAGACAGCAGGAGGAGGAATCCATTGGGCATGAAGATTCCTTGTGATCGTTTTTCTTACCGTGATGATCCTTACCGAAGAGATTCACATCGGACTTTCAGGTTTCTCATTTCCCTTAATCCTCCTTACTGGGATGTCTCAATTAAAGATAGTTTCTGATCAAATGGCATGGGATTATCACCCCGTATACCACTATGTGGGAAATTTTAACCATCATTACCCTAACTTAATCACAATACCCCTCCCCCTAGTGAAACGATGAAAATACCCCTATTACCCAGTTATACCATGCAGAGGGGATTCGAACCCTGGTCGCGCGCACGCGGGTGACGCGCGTAGAGCTCGCAACCACCGAGCTACCGTGTTTTTCGTTATCTTTTCACCGATTTAATTCTACTTAACCCTTACAACCCTTCATTAAGGGTAAAATCGACATTTTACCAGTGAGGGAGATTTGAGATTAAAACCTCAGGATAGTGGTATTCCTGAAGATGGTCCGAATGGCATTTCTCTTTGGATAATTCACACATAGCTTAGCTGTGTATTTACGGTTTGTCTCGTTTATGCTGAGAAACTGTATTAGAAATTAGGTTTCAGTAATATATGCATGCCTCTTCCTCGCAACATTGACTTCTCTTGTAGCCAAAGTAATACGTGCAAGAATTGTAAGCGACCTGGTCATTTTGCTCGAGAGTGTCCCAATGTCTCAATCTGCCACAATTGTGGCCTTCCTGGGTAACTATTCTTGGCTTTCTTGTTCCATCTTTGGATTTGTGCATCACTTTTAAAGTTGGTTTAGATTATTCTGTGAAGTTCTTGCTATCTCTTATGCTAATATACACTAATCTTTAAGGTAGATTAGCCCACCCAAAATATGTGTGAGCTTCTTTGGATTTTCTTTCTGTGGCCAACATTGATAATTAATATAGCCTAGTCTTTAAAGAAAGAAAAAACTCGGCAGGCACATTGTATCAGAATGCTCCACAAAGTCGCTGTGTTGGAACTGCCGTGAACCAGGTCACATGTCTAATAGCTGCACCAACAAAGGCATTTGTCACAGCTGTGGTATAGCCGGACATCAAGCAAAAGACTGCACGGCTCGCCAGCTCCCGCCTGGAGACCTTCGACTCTGCAACAACTGTTACAAGCAAGGCCACATCGCTGTGGATTGCACAAACGGAAAAGCTTGCAGCAACTGCAGGAAGACGGGTCATTTAGCTCGTGACTGTAGATCCGATCCCGTTTGTAATCAGTGTAACGTGGCTGGTCACCTTGCTATAAAATGCCCTAAAACCGATGTAGCAGGAGACCGAAGACCGCACGGGATCAGAGGCGGCAGAACCCAATACGGGGAGGAGGTGATGTGCAAGAACTGCCGGCAAATGGGTCATATGAGCAGAGAATGCACGGCTCGGTTGATGATATGTCGGAATTGTGGTGGAAGGGGACACATTGCGTATGAATGCCCTTCCGGGAGATTAGTGAAGCACCACTATCCATTAAGCTACTAAGTAGCTTTTGCTTAGTTTACAAATCACATGTGTTCTTAGGAATACCATAGCTGATTTGATTTTGTTTTGGCTTCTTTCTTGTCGGTATTTTTAGACCCTTCGGTCATGTGTCCTTAGCAAAAAACAAAAATGAATATATTTGATCTTGAAAAACGACACATTGTCTTGAGTTTGGAATCTTGAATAACAACACACTGTTTAACGATCATGAAAACAACAAACAGTTGATATACAACTGTATCAAACAACACGCATTTCAAAATGTAATATATATATATAACCCAATTCAAATCACCATCGGGCATTTTAGCCGGTAGCTCGGAACGGCGATGAGCCTGGTGGCTCTAGGCGCCGTGAGCCCGAACATGTCAGTCATATCCAGATCATCGGAGCTAACTCCTTTTGGCAACTCCCATTGAAAAGAATGAAGCATGTGCGCGACGGCGAGCTCCATAGCATAAAGCCCTAATTGCATACCCGGGCACGATCTTCGACCCGACCCAAACGGAAGAAACTCGAAATCGCTACCTTTGAAATCCGGAGCCTTACAATCCATAAATCGACCCGGTCTAAACTCATTCGGTTCAGTCCAAACCGATCCGTCTCGCCCAATTGCGTACACATTGATCATGACCCGAGAATCACGGGGAATTGAGTAGCCGGAGACGATGGAATCCGCCGCCGCCTCGTGGAGGAGAAGCGGAATCGGCGGGTGTAGCCTCAAGGTCTCTTTCATCGCGCATCTGAAGTAAGGAAGATTCTCGAGATCGGATTCGTGAAATTGACGATCCAAACCGATGACGTCGGCGAGTTCTTGCTGCAACTTTCTGAGCTCGTGAGGATTCTTCAGTAGCTCCGTCATTGCCCATTCGATCGCAGACGCCACCGTTTCGGTCCCACCAAACATCACATCCTAAATAATTCAATTTCTTAGTTATATGACATAATTATAACATATGGTTTGAATAACTAATTTGAATAATTTACCATGACAAGGGCTTTGATGTTATCTCTTGTGAGTCTAAGTGAAGACTGTGAATCATTAGATAATCCGCCGCTTTCGCCGCTATAAAACGCCATTAATTCATCGACCATGTCATCTTCCAAGCCATCATCATCTTGCTTTCTCGAGTTCTTCTTTTCGATATGTGCATCGATGATTTTGTCTATGAACCCATCTAATGATTTCCTAGCGTTTTCTAACCGCTCGTTGAAACCGCGGTTACTAAACCATCTCATCCACGGTAAAAACTCAGTGATATCAAAGGCTCCAAATAGTTTCGAGAACTCTTGTAGTATCTTGACGAATTCGTCTTGACCGTCGCGAGCGAACGAGCCAAACGCGGCTCGGTACGTTATGTTCCGCGTCAGAGCAAATACCAGCTCGCCAACGTTAACCGTTGAACCGGTTTGTTTCGTAAGAGTTCGAACCATCGAATCGATTTCTTCTCGAACCGAGGCCCATGATTCGGCCCGTTTTCTGCTGAAGAGTTTCATGACACAAATCTTCCTCATTTGACGCCAAAGTGGGCCGTAGTTCGCAAATGCCATATCCGCTCGGTTGTAAGTAAGATATGAAATTGCGACGTTAGCCGGCCGGTTTGCAAAAGCAACATCTTGAACCTAACCCAACCGAATCCTTCAGTCTCTCTTTCAGAATTGAAAAATTCACAGTTACTCAATCCTAATAAATCATTTTTTTTTCTTTCTTTTTCAGAATTTCCATTTTAGCTTTATCACTTGATGAATTTTAAAATTCTTCTCCTTGCATGATGGTGTCAATACTAAATATTATAAAGGTATTGGACTAAATATTATCAAGAAATCAAAGATGTACTTTTTAAAAAAATGTTTAGAATATCTAAAATATTTGTTTTAAACAAAAATAAATTCAAATATAAAAAAAAACATACCTGGAGAATTTCTCGAGCCATCTCAGCCGTCGAAACGGCTACAATATGAATTTTACCCATCTGAAGGTGTAAGAGACCACCGTATTTTTTTGCTAACCCAGCTAAACCACGATGACTCAACTGATCTTTTAGTTTCATGTTTCCGACTATTGGATATCCTTTTGGACCAGGCGGAAATGGAAGACTCCGATTTAACAAAATTCTAACTAAATACCAAAGAACAATAAGTAAAATATATAAAATCGGTGAGCAAAGCAAACAATCCATCTTTTTCGTTTTGAGTTTTTTTTTTTCAATTTCTAATACAGACGGTGAAAAGATGGTGAACAGGTTTTTGTATGGTTGGTTATGTACACATGAACCTGGCTGTTGTTTGAATATATAGAAAATAAAATTACTATAGAATTGGGATCGCTATTACTAAATATGTGTATATTCTGTATTTGATTTAATAAATGTGTGTATATTCTGTATTTGATTGATTATTAATTCATATATACTAGGTGATTACCCGCGCAGGTTTATATCTTTGAAGTATTTGATACTATAGTTTTTGTTCTTAACATTTTTCACATTGTCTCTGTTTGTATATTTTATATCAAATTACTATAGTTTTATTTACAATAAGCTCCTAAATTACACATATACTCAACTGCATTTGCCTCTGAAAGTTTGTTGTTTATATTCGATATTTTTCGAGACTATTTTCCGCACTTAGATATTTGAATAAAAAATATTGAATTATTTTGAAATGTATATGTGAGACGTGGCAAAGACTGTAAAATATGGCTTATTGCATGATAAAACTGTAAATTTGAAATGGAAATGGTCTTATTTTAACACATTATTGAATATCTTATTTTATTGAGTAATTGATTATATATATTAAAATGTTCTAATGTTAAGAGTTATGGCTTTGTCATTGGAACCAAGTCGATAGTATTTATGTACAAATTAGTATTTAAATGATGTTTTTAAGATTATACTGATGAATAAATTTGGAGGATTTTGTGTGTGACGGTGGTTTATTGGACGTGTGAGTTTTTAGTGTATGTCATTAAGTCCATTCCAACATTTGTATTTATTTGTTGTATGTCATTATTGGACTTGGTACAATCATTTCTGTCATACAATGATCTACAGTCATTCTTGGTGGTCTAGTTTGACTGATACATTATTATTTTGAAATTGAATATTGAGGTAGAGATGAAGATATGACTTGGATACGACTTAAAATAATCACCAAGTCGATGAAAATTTCAATATAATGGTGGTCTCTGATCGTTTGGAAGTCCTAATTTCATTAGTATGTCATATGTTGCATCTTAAAAAATGAAAAGGTGTTTAAACCCTCTAAAGAATATGAAAAAGATAAACGTTACTAAAAATTAAGCATAAATGACTAATAATGGTGCAAACTGAAAAGACTAAAAAAGAAAAGAAACAAATTGGAAACGTGGCGCTCTCTCTGGTGATGACGTGGCGCTTAACTGGAGAGAGTTGACCATCTTTTATATATTAGATGTGTATGATAAACATTAATAATAATAACTATATATATAAATGAAAGATTTGTTTCCGTTTTGGGGCATTTAAATATGAGTGATTTTAATCAATATGAATGATTGACTAAAGATTAGGTAGATAACAAAGTTAATTTAAAAATTAGGTAGATAAATCTATTAAAGTATTTGAAAATTAGGTAGATAAATCTATTTGAGTATTTGAAAATTAGGTCAATAGTCTTTTTTTTTGTAATAATGAGGTCAATAGTCTTCTCTCTATCTTTTTTCAACAGTCAATAAGAATATTTATATTTGCAATGCATGCATTTGAAATGGAAATCTATCAATGGACGAATTCAAGATTTTCAATGTGGATCAATAAGTCAATAAATCAAGATATATCATACTCATACACAATAATCAGATACTCCCTCTGTTTTCTAATTGATAGATTGTTATAATTAATAGATTTCTCAATAATCAGATACTGCTACGTATCATGCACTAGTTTGCAAGGAAAGAATCCTACGTAGCTTTCTCAAGATTTACGTGAAGACTGGATAATCTATATATATAAAGTTAACTCTTCTTATGATGTCACTTCATCATCCACATGTCAAATTTTACTTGATCATTTTTTAACATTATTTTAATTATTTTTTTTTAACAATTGATTTTAATTACACAACTAAGATCATTAATGAATAAATTTTATTTATACATATAAAACAAAAAACATACTGATAATTAGCTTCAACTAAAAATAAAATTTATTGATATCTACCACATTTTAATATTTAATTTATAAAAAACATCCTCAAAATAAGCTTAAATATCAAAATATGATAATTTATTTCAACTCTCACATTTTGATAGACACAACAAAATTACAACTAAATACAAATACAAATTAAACACCACATAAAACAAAACTTAGAATCTAATAAAATTATCAAATTAACATCGAAGAAAAAAAATCCACACCAAAACAACAATCTGAATGAAATCGTAGAAATCTTCTCTATGAAGATACAGCAAAATTACCTGGCTACTACATGACACAATCAGGACCGGCTCACAAATAAAGTGGACCATGTGCATATTATAAAAAAATTCTAATTTTAGGCATATAAACAATTTTTTTTTATAAAGAACCCTTAAATATTTACAAATAAAACCTTCAAACATGACAAAATTTTGCAAAAATCAGGTGGTCACTGTGCATTTGCACATTCAGCATTTGCCTAGAGCCGGACCTGGGCACAAGATACAAATGAAAAATATGTGAAAAATCATAATAAATAAAGACTTGGATATGTATGTTATATTATCATATTTATCTACACTTGAAGACTTATTACTTAAAAATTGGAAACAAAAAGACTTAAGAATTAGAAACATATTTTACACAATAATGAGGATTAGAATCGTAAATCAACAATATTGGAAATAATACAAAAAAATAAAACAAAAACATATAAAACGAAAAAACACAATATTACTCGAGGAAGACCAGAGCCACGAACCTAAAATTTGGTGCAATTAGCTCCATCCCAAAGCACAATATCTAATTCTAAGTAAGGATAAACCCAACATCCGCCACATATGCTTGAGAACCGAACTCTCAACCTCCTTCCGTAATAACTCTAAAACAAAACAACTCCTTTAGTGTATTTTTATCTCTTTGATGCCTTCATTACGCTTTAATGTAACTACTTCAAAGATGAACTTTGCGACAACAATTAACATATAATTAATACACTCTAATTGATATAAATTAAAATAAAATGTATTATTAAAGATTCCTAATGTTTTCTACTATAAAAACGCAAAATAACAAACTTTTTTAAAAAACAAATTCATAAATTGACAACAAACGTAAAAGATAAAAAATGTATAAACACCTTCTATTTTTATAAGAAAAAACAATATTGAAAATAATATATGTAAAGTATTAAATTATCAAAAATAAAATATATAAAAAAAAAAAGTTAACACGTCCGCGCGTAGCGCGGATCACATTCTAGTAATCAATAAAATTTGTTTTGCCGCACTAACAAAACTTGGTTACGCTGATAAGTGATACGTTTACGCCAATTAATTTGTAATTTTATTTATGGATTTTAATTAGACTGGAATATATATGCACTTTCCAGTGGAAATAGTGTGGGGCATATAAGTTTTTTAAAACATTAACTAAGTGATAGTAGTAGAGTGGTTCCTTTTCGTTGGAAAAGTTGCTCTACTGTTCCAGGTCAGAGGACCTTAATTAATTGCATAACTTGAGACATATAAGAATCGATACAGTCCTTGAATTAAGGAAGATATCATCCAAAATATCAGCATCAGTCTTAATCTTCGATACAGTCCTCTTCCTCTACATTAGCATCGCTGTAAGTCTGTAAAATTTTGTATTCTCTGTCTCTTGTCTTAATCTACTAAATCAAATTCAGAAAAAACTGTTTTCTTGAATCCCAAGTTTATATTATCTTTGTATTTTTTTTCTTTTTTTTTTTGCTAAAAATTCTGATCTTATTTCAACAAAATTAACAGATACAAAAGAAAAATATAAACAACGTGTAACACCCCGACCCCGCCTTCCCGAATGGACCAGACGAATCGGCAATGCCACCCTCGACCCCGCCTCTTTATTTCCGTAAAGATGATGTGTCGGCTAACAACAATAACTCATTACATAATATCCACGCTCTATATAATACTTCTTATTAAATCTCAAATAATCGTCTTAAAAAGCTAACATAAATCTTACATGAATCCGAAGCAAATAACGAATAATTGTCTTTAAATGAAATAACAGAAAATGCCAATAAAACCCAAAGGAGAACTTTCGAACTCCCAAAACCGCACACCACACTGGAACTACTCTTCCAGCAACTCAAACGCGTCCTCATCGGACTCACCTGAAAATAAGAGAGAGGGATGAGTAATTTGGATTACCCAGTGAGAACTAAACCTGCACTTTCAACACATCCAAACATTACTTTTTAAATACGCTAAAAATAAATCTAACCAAGCTCAAACATTACGCCCTAGCCTAATCAGATCTAGACTCAACATACCAAAAAGGAATGAATCAACGTATGGAAAACTTAGATCTAATCCTCACCGTTGCCTTTTGCAGATCTGACGAAGGCGACTGAATAGAGAAGACGACGGAGAAAATCGGCGGCGGCGGCTCCGGCAAGCTCCAGCGAAATCAGGTGAGCTCCGGCAAACTCCGACGAACTTCCGGCGAACTCCGGTGGTGGGTGGTCGGCTCTTCGGCGACCTCCCTCTCTCTCTGACTCTTTTTTTTTGGTGTGGGGGTTTGAGAGCTCCCCTCTCTTCTTTATATAGGGGGAATGGTGGAGAGTCTTTGGGAGAAAGTTCCGATGTGGGACTTTTCACACAAAAAAAAAGAAATGGGCTTGGGGGAAAATGGGCCTGGTTTGGGTATGTTACAATTCTCCCCTACTTAAACGGAATTCGTCCTCGAATTCATGGGACTACTTCTCCCCCACTTGGTTTCCAACCAAACTTTGTAACATCCCGACCAAACCTCGGAGTGTCCTCCTCCTAGGGGTTGCTTGGAAGGTTACTGCTTCACATATA
Source organism: Eutrema yunnanense (assembly GCA_002933935.1). Lineage (NCBI taxonomy): Eukaryota > Viridiplantae > Streptophyta > Magnoliopsida > Brassicales > Brassicaceae > Eutrema > Eutrema yunnanense. Next base: position 44,232 of record PKML01069622.1, on the reverse strand, counting down.
ACAAGGGTGGATAGGTGATGCTTTAATTTCCAGCGTCCATTTTGCGGAAAAAGGGTTTATCTTTACCGTAGAGCGAAACACCATCTCTGTCCTTGAGTATGGTTAAAGCCGATGCATACCCGTATGAACACATGGAACGTCTAGTGTCAAAGTTGCTAACTTTCCAAAGCTTAGACAGAACACTCATCCTTCGAGCAATTCTAATCATGATGGGAATCCTCCACTTCCAAATGGATCTTCCCCATTGGTCCTCCCGGTGATGTGCCATTGGAGTGATGACTGTCGCGTGAACAAACTCTTATACCTTACTTTGCACCATGTTGAAGATATATGATAGCCACGACCTTTATGGCTTCATGAGACCTGTGGGTTATGAACCACCACGCTTCTGTTGCGCTCACTCTTATTACACAACTGATTTCCGTTTCAAGGTTGTCCAACCTATCAAGTCGTCGTAGTGTTTTCCTAACACTTTCTTTGGCGATCCCCGTTCCAATTGGGATTTACGTTTCCATCCGTTTTTTCCGAAGTTACTTCCTAACGCTCCCTTGAAGTCCTTGCACCAGGGATATCTCCAAATGTTAGCAACTTTTCCTTCCATTCTTGGTGAATTCCTTTTCACCGTCCTTAGTGAATTCCTTTCACTTTCCCTAGGAAAATTCAATTACCACCTAGCCTTAGTGAGTTCCCTTAACACCCGACCATATTGGTAATTTCCGCGCATTTGACAAGGGTCCTTCTTTCTACACCCTTCTGTTCGACGGATGACCATTATCTGAGGCTTGTTCCAGAGCCTCACTGAACTATACAAGTTATCCTGTCCATTTCTACTTCTTCGTTCTTCTTTACTCGGTCAGCGTTGCAACTACCCAAGTTGCATCCTTACCGCCAATCCTTTTGGGTTGACCAGTAGCATATTCCATTGTCACCATATCCCTTTTCCATTCGGGTAATAGTACTTGTCAGTTGTCACCATATCCCTTTCCATTCGGTAATGGTACTTGATTAGTCTACTATGAACTATGAACTTCGCTTTCACCATCCGCACGCTTTACAATTTCTATGATATCTTTTCCGTCAGATAATCATCATCAGAACCCGTACACGCTCCTTGAAGAAGTATAGGTGTGGTGTCCTTCCACACTGGTTCCAGTCCGCTTACTTTAGGGTGCTTCCCAGACGTGTAGAGAAACGTAACTAGCGTGCTCGTTTTAAGATCTTGTCCTCCATATCTTTTCTCTCGGGCACATCCAACTATTAGTAGGAACGTTCCATTGTTCGCTACGTGATACCCAATCACTATGTTGTTCATTGCCCACCTTAGAACTTCACTTTTGTTCCACGCCTCGAGGATTTTCCATTACAATCATACTTGGTCCAAGGCTTCCAAACCTTACAAGCCACGAAGCTCCTGGGA
>PKML01069622.1:18449-38459 GCA_002933935.1 Eutrema yunnanense | reverse complement strand
TGTACGCATACTCTATGTTTTAGTATTTATTCAATATCGATGAACATATAAATGATTTGAAGATTTAGAGGTCTCCATAAACATTAAGATCAGTTTATAAGTATTGCAAGCGATGTAACAATCCTCGTACCTATGCCCTATACCCTAAACCTTAAACCCTATTTTTATAAAATATCGTCGCAAAATCGTCGTAATTGGCGACGATTTAGCGACGATTTATAGAAATCGTCGCTAAATCGTCGCCATTTACGACGATTTTGCGACGATTTACTGAAATACATACAAACCCTAAACCCTAAACCATAAACCCTAAACAGTAAACCATAACATCTCATTGTATTTTCCAAATCTTATTTGAAATCCTTAATGAGTTCATTGAATTATCGGGAATATAAACTCAATCAATCAATCACCGTTCTCTCGACAAACTCATTATCTTACTTCATCTTAGCAAATGTATCCTGTACGCATACTCTATGTTTTAGTATTTATTCAATATCGATGAACATATAAATGATTTGAAGATTTAGAGGTCTCCATAAACATTAAGATCAGTTTATAAGTATTGCAAGCGATGTAACAATCCTCGTACCTATGCCCTATACCCTAAACCTTAAACCCTATTTTTATAAAATATCGTCGCAAAATCGTTGCAACCTATGAATTTAATTAACATTAATATAAAAAATTAAATTACGTGTTGCGACGATTTTACGACGATTCGTCGCGACATCGTCGCAAATTACCGCGTAACTGTTCCCGCGTGTTGAAAAACCAAAAAATTAAATTTCATGTTGCGACGATTTTGCGACAAACTCGTCGCTAAATCGTCGTAACATTGCGATGATTTAGCGACGACACCAATTCCTATATAATCAGACCATCGCAACTCATTCTTCACAATCTCTAATCTCTCTCAAAATCTCTCTCAAAATCTCCCTCTCTCGTCCTCTGCAACAAAAAAAAAAGGTTAGTAAATTTTTTTTTTATTAATTATATTTAAATTTTTTAGTGGGAATAGATAGAATTTTTTATTAATAATGTTTAATTTGTTTAGTAAATGATAGATAGGAATGGAACAAATTAGGTTGATAGAAAAATAGAAATTAGGAGATTAATTTTGATATGTTTTTATAGTTAGTAATATGTTTCAATTTTTATGTAGATGAGCAGTCGGGCCATTATGCTCAGTTTTTGAGAGATCGTGCTGCTACTGGGACATCGGGTAGCGTCCAACCCTAGTCTTCTGAGGCTACGCACACAGATTTCGTCCCGCATACACAGGAGCCACCGCCGCCACCACCACCACCACCACCGCAGGTTCCACCAGTTGGAGGCCGTCCGCCAGCCCCGTATTCACACATGACGGTGTTGGATTTGCTTGCACAGCCGGGACGTCGTCATATCACGAGATTAGACCCGGACCATTCCGAAGATTCTGAATGGTAATTTTTTTTTTCCAATTACATTTATTATTACATTATTAGATTAAATATGTTTTATTTAATTATTAATTATTGTTTCAGGTTTGGGGTTGAATGCAAAGTTGGGCGCACCGTGTCCGAAATCATCAAGGCTTATTTTACCGAGCCTCATTCCAACTTCAAAATGCTCCCGAGCCACGTCAAAGATACATGGTTCAAGATGTTTGCGGTACGTGAAACTTATAATTAATTTATATGAAATATGTTAACTTCATTTGATAAAATATTTAATTAATTTTGTTTTTGATGCAGCAAAAATACCACTGGGATATGGGGATTCACGGCCAGGTTGAGACTTTGTTCCTCGAGAAGGTGAAGTTTCGTCTCCAAGGGGTAGTTGGGGAATGGAAGAAGGCGTGGAAGAAGGATGGCGATGAAGCGAAGCCTCCTTCGATGGATAGAGCGGTTTGGGACGGTTTGGTGCAGTATTGGCTGCATCCAAAGTCGATACTAACCGCGGAACGGTGTTCGGCTTCCCGCAACACCGTTGGCTCGGATGGCAAACCCGTCTCTTTGCCTCATACAGCCGGCCAAACGCCATTTGCCGGTGTTCGTCTAAAAATGGTAATCTAAATTTATTTAAATTATTTCGTTTAAATTTATATGATTAATAACATTGTTTTTTTTTAGGCCGCCGAAAATGGAGGTGTACTCCCTCCGTTGACGCAAGTTTATGAGAAGACACACCGGAAGAAGAATGGTGTCTTCGTTTCAGAGAAGGCCGAGCAGATCTTCAACGACGTGACTTCCAGGATCACCGAGCGTGAGACACAGCTATCTCAGCAGCTATCTCCTGGCGGTTCGTCGGTCAATTCTGGAGGGTTGACCACAACCGATATGGACCGGATCTTCGAGGAGGTATTACAATAGTTTAGTATATATCTAAATATTTTTTGTGTTTATTATTATTTCCTTTTTAAATTTTCATTAAATGTAATTTTAATTGTAGGTCGCTCCTAAGAAAAAGGGGAAAGTCATCGGGTTAGGATCTATTCGAGATGTTTCGGCAGCCTCGTCATATGCTCCACGACGACGATCGCCAGATGATGATCCAGTCGTCTTACGTGCGACAATAACGAGTCTTCAGCAGAGGTTTGAGACCGAAGCTGCGACAAATCAGGCGAAGATTTCGAGTCTTCAACAGGCGTTAGAGATGGAGACTTCGGGGAATGATGACCTCTTCGACATCATGGCGATCGATAACCCGACAATGCAGGCCATGTTGAAGCTGAAGCGCCAAAGACGGGCAGAGGCAGCCGCAGCCGCAGCGGCAGCCGCGGCGGCAGATGCGGCGGTAGATGCGGCGGTAGATGCGACGGCAGATGCGGGGCCAAGTCATCAGCAACCCGATCACACTTTCAGATTCGATGATTTCGATATAACTATATAAAATTTATTATTTAATGTTTTTTTTTGTAATAAAATTTTATTATATTTATAATTTTCACTTTAATTTTCAAAAATAATTTTCGAAAAATTATTTTTGAAATTATTAAATTTAATTTATAATTTTATTTAAAAACTAAAACAATTAACATTCCGTTGCTAAATCGTCGCTAATTTTAAACCGTCGCCAAATCGTCGCAAAATCGTCGCAAAACCAAATCGTCGCTAAATCGTTGCAACCTCATATCGTCGCTAAATCGTCGCTAATGTGCATCTTTAAATTGACGCTATTTTGCCGTTAATTGCCTTCGTATTACCATCGTTATTACGACGTTTGATTATTCGTTGTAATTTCGATGTAAAATTTACGACGATTTTTTACCAACGATTTTGCGACGCTATTTAATTCCTTGTAATTTTGCCACATTTTTACGACGATTTCTAGTTTGCATCGATCAGTTAGCGACGATTTGAATTTCGTCGCAAAGTTGATGGTACATGCGATTTGCGACGATTTAGCAACGAAATCGTTCGTTGCAAACTGCCTGTTTTCTTGTAGTGAGAGCTATTCTAGGTGGTGGTTTTATAATTTTGAAAAATCACCATATGAAAACTTTGAAAACCGATTTTTCCTAATCCCACTAACCTAGAATTTTATCTCTCACTACTCGTAACCCGCTCTGATACCACATGTAACACCTCGACCCCGCCTTCCCGAAGGGACCAGACGAATTGGCAATGCCACCCTCGACCCCGCATCTTTATCTCCGTAAAGATGACGTGTCGGCTAACAACAATAACTCATTACATAATATCCACGCTCTATATAATACTTCTTATTAAATCCCAAATAATCGTCTTAAAAATCCAACATAAATCTTACATGAATCCGAAGCAAATAACGAATAATTGTCTTTAAATGAAATAACAGAAAATGCAAATAAAACCCAAAGGAGAACTTTCGAACTCCCAAAACCGCACACCACACTGGAACTACTCTTTCAGCAACTCAAACTCGTCCTCATCGGACTCACCTGAAAAGAAGAGAGAGGGATGAGTAATATGGATTACCCACTGAGAACTAAACCTGCACTTTCAACACATCCAAACATTACTTTTTAAATACGCTAAAAATAAATCTAACCAAGCTCAAACATTACGCTCTACCAGCGCACAAACAATTTACACGCAAGGGAATACTCCAACTTCAACGGCATCTCGATAGCCAAGCCCACCATGGACCATATTTACACGGCATCTCGTAGCCCAGTCCACTTTGGACCATATTTCTCTGGGCCCGGGAAGACCCACCCCGATGCAAACTGACTTCTTCCGCAAGTCTCGGCTCACAACAAACATAATCGTACCACCGTTCCCTTCTCCGGTGACGATCACCTCATTCTAACTACGCTACACACACTGATCACACAACAGAGTGAACAATCAAGGATGCATGTTCTTCATCTAATGCTTTCCTAACTCATTTCGTTAAGCAGATGCAGATCTAACTAAATGCACATAGAAAACGTGTATGTACTCCGTAACACGCCCTAGCCTAATCAGATCTAGACTCAACATACCAAAAAAGAATGAATCAACGTATGGAAGACCTAGATCTAATCCTCACCGTTGCCTTTTGCAGATCTGGCGAAGGCGACTGAATAGAGAAGACGACGGAGAAAATCGGCGGCGGCTCTGGCAAGCTCCAGCGAAATCCGGTGAGCTCCGGCAAACTCCGACGAACTTCCGGCGAACTCCGGTGGTGGGTGGTCGGCTCTTCGGCGACCTCCCTCTCTCTCTCTCGGACTCTCTTTTTTTTGGTGTGGGGGTTTGAGAGCTCCCCTCTCTTCTTTATATAGGGGGAAGGGTGGAGGGTCTTTGAGAGAAAGTTCCGATGTGGGACTTTTCACAAAAAAAAAAGGAAATGGGCTTGGGGAAAAATGGACCTGGTTTGGGTATGTTACACAACGATCACCCGGTTTGATATACTCGGGAAGCAAAGGAACAAAATTTTACCGGTAGGATCGGAGTCCCAGAACCACATAATAAGAACATCTATGTATCGCGGCATAGCAAAAGCATCTTGTATTGGTTGGAGTCCCGGAACCACATAGCAAAAGCATCTTTGTGTCTTATTTAACTCTTACATTTTATACTAATTTTAGTCTTAAATTGTTGTTGAACTAAATGAGACTGAAAACAAAAAAATATATATTATTTAGAAAGAACAAAAATCCTTAAAAGATTTTACAAACTTATTTAGTTACGTAACTGAATAAAAACACGCTATAGAGCTGAATAAACTTTATTTGAGGTCCTGCTCTCGTTTCTGTAGATGTTGTAACCAGGCCCGACTTAAATGGAGGAAAAGAGATGCGACCGCCCGAGGGCCCAACCCCGTGTCCTACTAATGAAGGACACCAATTGTTTTTTATATATATATTTTTAGTAAAAAATAAATAAAATAATAAAATTTAGATTAAAAAATGCCCATAAAATTATTTTATATGTATTTTTAATAAAACAATTCTATAAAAACATTACACAAAAATGTTGTTCTTAAAAAAAAATAGTATAACACCTTTAAAAAGAAAAATTAAGGGTCCAAAATTTTTTTACCCTAAGGTCCATAATAATATTGAGCCGGCCCTGGTTGTACCTAGTTGTAACTGGTTTGAGCTCGGTTTAGTTCGATCTTCGGAATCTCCGATCTGATGGAGATGACCTATTGTTTGTGGTTCTTCCCGTGACTCTTTGTTTTTTGGTTCTTCTCGACGTCTACAAGTTTTTTTTTTTGACGTCACGTCTACAGGTTAAAGGGAAGGTTGTGGGAGTTTTTCTAGTTCAACTTTCAAGTTTTAGTGATTAGGTATCAACCTATTTCATGTGTTTCTTTGCTCTGATATCATTTTACCAAATAAGAATTTCCATAGAAGCTGAGAAGATTTGTGATGAAGAAGAAGAGAAATATCAAACTGATTTTCTATTTCTCTATAACTTTCAACTTCGTATCAGTAGATTTTAGCCATAATAAACCCTTTTTTTGTTTTTTATCCTTATGTTTTGTTTCCTTATCTTTGGAGCTTTGTGTCTAGAGGAAGATGTCATGCCAGTTTTATATTGCTGTCAGTTTTGTGTATCAAAATAGTATCCCATTTATGTATCAAAATAATAGTATCTCATTTATATTGCTGTCAGTTTTTTAATTTTTTAAAGTATTGGGGTCAAAAAGTAAATCTAATGTTCTGACACAATACCAAACGGTAGATTTGATTTCAAACACTTGATAGAGAGAGAATTACAGAAGCGGCGAGTAGAGGAGGACTGAGAGAGACTGTGTTCATAAATGGAAGCTATCAGAAAACAAGCTACGAAGCTCAGAGAACAAGTGGCAAGACAGCAACAGGTTACCCTAATTGAAAATAAATAACCCTAAAATCAAATCTCAAGATTATCAATTTAGAGTCGAAATCGCGTTCTTAGATATGTTAAATGGAGGGTTTTTTGCGCCGTTATCGCTTTTAGTTGGGATTGATCCTGTTCTTGATTTGGGTCTTGAATCGATAGTGTGAAGTTACAATCTTTGATCTCTAAAATTGATAATTTTTACACACTTAACTTTGTTGAAGATATTCCATTTAATCTAGTTTCAATATCTTGCCTTGGGAAAGCTTGCATCTTTGATACTGCTATTGGGTTTAAAGAAATGATTTATTATTTTAGCTTTCAAAAATTCTTGTATAAAGAAGACACCGCACCAAGTATGTTGATGTTTCTCTGTTCTGGTGCAAATTTTGGAGGCTGTCCTGAGACAATTTGGGGGAGGAGGTTATGGAGCTTCAGATACTGTAATAACCGATGAGGAAGAGTTACATCGGCATCAGAAACTGGAAAAGCTTTACATCTCAACACGTTCTGCTAAGGTTGTCAATTTTTTTTCCTGCTTTAACTACAATCTCTTGGCTCTGTTTCATTGAAATCCTGGAGTTTGCTTCATCTTCTCAGCATTTTCAACGAGACATTGTTCGTGGTGTAGAAGGATATATCGTTACAGGATCCAAACAAGTCGAAATAGGTGACTTTGTTTATGCAGCCACACATTTGTGTATTCTACTTTCTGTTTTTAAGGCTCATAAAGTCGTTTAGTGATTAATTTTGTTGCGATTAGGGACAAAGTTGTGTGAGAATAGCAGGAGATTTGGTTCGGAGAATACATGTACAAGTGGTAATACACTAACAAGAGCTTCACTGAGTTTTGCAAATGCTCGGGCTCAAATGGAGAAAGAGCGCGGAAATCTCTTGAAGGCTCTTGGCACACAGGTTTCAAAACCGTTTAATTTGACACAATCAAGGCATTTTTTTAAAAGCAATATAGCTAAATTTTACTTGATGAAGTTATTAGGTCGCTGAGCCATTAAGGGCAATGGTAATGGGAGCTCCATTGGAGGATGCTCGACATTTAGCACAACGGTATGATCGGATGCGACAAGAAGCTGAAGCTCAGGTACTCATGCAGGGCCGCTTCTTTTAACTTCTGAAACCAAAATTGTGTTTCTTACCAGCATGTTTTTCTTGAACCTACATAGACTATTGAAGTATCGAAACGGCAAGCTAAGGCTAGAGAGAACCCCGGTAATTCCGAACTAGTAATGAAGTTGGAATCTGCTGAAGCAAAACTACAAGATCTTCAATCAAATATGACAATATTGGGTAAGGAAGCAGCTTCTGCCATGGCTGCAGTTGAAGATCAACAGCAAAACCAAACTCTTCAGCGGCTAATAACTTTGGTACTAACGTATACAAATGGTTCTGTAAAACTTGGATTCTGTTTCGTCTTCAGAATCATTGACTTTCTTTTTTTGAAATGTTTCTATGAAAAAGGTTGAAGCGGAGCGTAACTATCATCAAAGGATCCTAGAGATTATTGAACGGCTAGAAGGAGAGGTACATATCTCCATTGGTCACATCTTTCTACATTGTTAATCTCTGAGAGACATAATTTTATTGTATAGATGAGATTTGGGCAACAAAGAATCGAAGCACCTCAAACTCCACAAGTAGAGAACATCACATTGTCTCCTCCTCCTTCATATGAAGAAGCTAATACTGGAGTCAATGCTTCTCAAATACATAATGGAACATCGGACGCCATGGGATACTTCTTAGGAGAGGTTAGTGAACTTAAAAATGCCATCTTGTTAGATTTTACAAGAGCTTAATTAATCTCTTGATTTGCCTATCAATCTTTTTCCGCGCAGGTCATGTTTTCGTATCAAGTTGATTCAGATTTTGAGCTCAGCTTATCGGTTGGAGACTATGTTGTTATCCGAGAGGTTAGCATTCAAATCAAAGGCTATTAGATACCATTCTTTCTCTGTTTAGAACATCAAATAACTGAAAGAATCTTAAAACTGATCAATGACCTTGAGAACTCATGTACATGTCTTTTTGCTGATCCAGGTAACGAGCAGCGGGTGGGCAGAAGGAGAATGTAGAGGCAAAGCAGGTTGGTTTCCTTATGACTACATCGAAAGAAGGGACCGTGTGCTCGCGAATAAGGTCATCGAGGTCTTCTAATGGCTTCTCTTGGTGGGTTTTGGGACACTATTTTTGTCTCTTTAAAGAAACTTTGCCATTTGTTCAGTCTCTAAATCGAAGGAAAAAAAACCCTCTTCTTGTACTGCATTTCTGTTTCTTTGTTTACTTTTAGACAAAATATGAATCATTCAAACAAAAGAAACGGTGTCTCATATCCGATGGTTGAAGTTCTTACAGTATCTGTATAATATTATTTAAGAGACATTTTTAAAAATGAACTTTGTTTTGTAAATTATTACATGAAATGACATTACAAATAACAAGGAATAATTGAAATAGAAAAATATATAATAGTTTTTTAAAATTATTTATTAAAATATGAAAAATATATATTTGCATTAAAGAAGTTATTTATTATTTTATTTCTTAATTATTTTTAATTCTATATATTTTAAAATAATAACCAATTCATATATATTGAAAGAAAAAAATCTATTCAAAATCTTGCTATATTTTTCACTATAATTTATTATATTTTATTTGAATATATAGCAAAACAAAAATTGAAAAATATTTTACTAATTTTATAAAAAATTAGACACAAGAAAACAATATTTTTTTAAGAGTTCGTAAACTAACCACAAAAACTATAGTTATTTAACGATACATATTAGAGTTATATTTAATATATTCAAAATCTTGCTATATTTTTCACTATAATTTATTAAATTTTATTTGAATATATAGCAAAACAAAAATTGAAAAATATTTTACTAATTTTATAAAAAGTTAGACACAAGAAAATAATATTTTTTTTAAGAGTTCGTAGACGAACCACAAAAACTAGAGTTATTTAACGATGCATATTAGAGTTATATTTTTAAGATTATAAGTTTTTGCGGGTTAGTCCGAATAATATTTTAGTTCACTGCAAAACGGGTTAAATAAACAAGGGTATTATTACAAATTGACAACATTATTTATAATCAATAATCATTAATTAGTTATATTGTAAAATTCAGATAAAAATAATTTTCTTAAATTTCAAAACAATTTAAAAAAATTATATATATTTCGCGCTATAATTAACGCGGGGTTAAATCCTAGTTTATATGTAAATTAAGAAATTAGAATTACAAAGTATAGTCAGAAACATTAGTGCTCGAATAATTAAATAACATTGTACCCGAAAATCAATCTTCTTGTAGTCGTTATAATGTAATAAAGTAAGAACACTGTATCCGAAAATCAAGGTTTTTCATATATTCGTTGAATTCTGAAAATAACTTAGGTTTAAAGAAGACGAAAGTTTAATTAAAGTTTTGAAGAAACTGATTTAATCAGTTAAGCTTGGTTATGGATTTGGTCTGATTTGATTTGATTTGATTTGAGTTGAGTTGAGTTAAAGTTAACGACGTTGATTGGTGGAGGTGGGTTTGTTTCTGCAATTAGCCCTAATTCTGTGTTTCCTCTCGCCGGTCGATTTCTCCCTCCGTCGAAACCATGCCCATAATACCTTTCTCCGGTAATATCTCTTCCGCTCTCTCTCTCTCTCTATATATATATATATANATATATATATATATATATATATATATATATATATCTGTTTGACCTGATCTAATCGTCTATATAAATTTGAATGATTGTGAAGGATATGTGACAAATATTTTCTGGAACGCCGACAGTTGGCTCCCCGATAAGTATCAGGATCCTTATTAAGGATCCCTACTAACTACTCCATCATGACATCTCTTTTAAAGAGGTATCTCTATGGTCCCTCTATTTGGGCTTATGGTGATGAGGATAAATTCACGGATGACTTGACGGGTGGGTATCATATGTATACCGGATTCTGCGCTTTTAACGCAACAAAAGGGAGTGAACACTTTATATGACGTTAGTGGATATTGTTATAATGGCTTCAGGAGATAAGCACCGAGAATCCAAATTCGTGATCATCACAAAATTGTCACAAGACTCGGAGATGATCTGTAGGGTTCTTGGTTCTTTGAGACAAAAAGGCTGCCGTGTTTTATTTGCACTGCATGAGGTTGATGTCGACCAAGCACTCACTAGTTTTGGAATCACTGTATGCTCCCAGCAGACCGATTGTAATGATAGAATCCCAATTTGGCTTTGTCCAAACCTATTTGACCAAGAATGGCCACCGCAGCCAGAGCATGAAGATGAAAAGCATAGCAATGGCTCGAGCTATTTTATAGAGCCTCCGGCTCCAGATGTGCATATCATGGATTTCTCCATGCCCACCGATGTTGATACATGCGTCTTCTGGGACGTCGAGGATTACCCACTCCCTCCGGCTCTCCAACTCCCTAAGTTTTATAAGAATATCATATCAGCTGTTCGTGGTCGTGTTCTATCTGCTTCTGCTCGCGTGTCAATCTACGCATATGTTGTCAAGGACGAGGAATTTGTTGCGCATAACTATGAGGATGCCCGAATCAAAACAATTGTGGTACGCAATGCTCTAGCAGACAAATTTGCAAGATTTGCTAAGATTACAATGGACTTTCTTTTGTGGTCAATGGACAATCCTGCGAAATGTTTTGGTCCTCAGTCCCGCCCAAATTTGCTGGTAATCTCGAAACTCGTGGAAGAAGATGACATATTGCATATCCTTCTTGTTTTGAAATGGAGAGGTCACAATGTTTTCCTGCTGAAAAAATCCCAACATCATATGATGATGAGCGTGATCTTCCATTGTTGTCTTGGGAAGGCCTATCAGCAACTGGAAAGCGGAAGAGCAGAGGATGATTGACTAACTTCTGTGTGCTCACAACTACCTCTTGGTTTGGATTTTTATCATTCTGTCTTGTCTATGAAAACATTGACTTTTATCTTTCTGTCGTGTGTCGTGTTCTGTTAAACTCTTTGCTTTTGGTACAAATGGTTTGTCTTTAACTCCAAAATGCTTAATTTCATAAGATTTTGGTTCAAATGGTTTGTTGATTTTGGTTCTCCCTGACGGGTTTGAAACAATACTGCCGCGGAGGAAAGAAAAACATTCTCATGTAAATGAGACTGAGATAACGCTTCTCTTCCGCGCGGGTATAATATCTCAAATTTGTATTCCAAAATTGCAAAATGACTAAAGGGAGAGAGTAACTCGTCTTGGGGTTTGCGGCTTTTTGGAGAAAGAGAGAAATCTCGGCGACTCACACTCTTGCTATCAGCATGGGGAAGCGCATCCTCATCGTGGATCTCGAGAAGGTCAGAGCAATACATGCTCCGTCAAAGCAATACATGCTCTGTCAAAGCCACTTGATTCTATATTTTAAGTATGTGTGTTTAATTTCTGTTTTTCTTGTTTTTTGGATTTCGGATGTGTTACTTTTAATTTTCGACTTGCTTTGTTTCTTTGGACTTGTTGCTTTATTTCATCATGATCTATGAAAAATTTCTCTGCCTTATTTATGGACTTGTTGCTTTATTTTATCATGGTCTATGGAAAATTTGGGTTTTTGCACAAATTTTGAATATGAGATTTTGATCAATTTTCACATTTTCCTAAAACATCTAAACCGATAAATCTGTTACATGATTAGCCCTAAAAAAAATGATAAATTTAAGGACTCTAAACACATATTTGATGAGTTTGTATTCGAGGCTAGTTCTGATTGAGATTAACATATTTCTAGAGAGACATAGAAACCGATACTTTCGCTTTGAGCAAGGGGAAAATGATATTGGTTCTCAATTTGGAAAAGATCAGAGTCATACCACCAAATAATATATTTAAAATTACATAATAAATTAAAGTATATCATCCCATAAAACCAACTTGCTTAAACAGCCTAAATAACACATGTTTTAGTTTTGAAAACCTTGATGATTTCCTAAAGCCTTACAAGTTACAATACTCAAAATGAGTGTACCATAAAAACATGAGCTCCTTTTTTTGTTTTTGGGGGGTCTAAAGCTCCTTTCTAAATTAATTTTCACATGTTTTTTGATAGAGGTAATAATCTCTTAACTAGTTTCATATACATGTATATAATCTTGCATTTGTGTCTCTTTTCCATATCGCCACATACCATTTTATTAATGAAAATTGTTACACCAGATCCAATCATCCAACTGAAAAAAGGTGAATTATTCTGAATATATACCATTGGAATATATCTATATATTATTCTTATCGTTTTTTTTTTTGTAACATTAACTTCACATCAGTGGTAAGACATAATAGACTATATTGTTTAGCTCGATAGGGTTTGAAGTACATTAATATCATTTGGATCAATTTCTCTTTCTCCACCATAATGTCTCTTTAATTTTGTGCATATTCTAGCTCGATCTCTGATGGATCTATTATGATTTCCTGTCACCTAATATACTTCTAATTAACTTAATAAATTTCCATTAATCCAAATAAAAGCATATACCACTTTTACCGTTTTACTACTAAGCAAAGCTATTTCTACGACCAAGCTTGTAACCAATTCCCTAAACATAGGATGATGAGCAAGAAAATGTACTTGGTAAAAAAATGTTTGCTGAAATTTGGCCGTCCGTTCATCCGTTTAGTAAGCGTATTATTTATGTTTTTCCCAAGCATTCTTGTAGATTTATTAATGAACATCTCTCAATGTTTAGGAATCTTACAAATCTGGCGAAGCCAGTTAAGTTTACATTAAGTTTTAGTGACGAAAAGAAAACTCTTGTTTTCATAATTTATTATTTGGTATTACTTAAAAAATCTTGCACACACACATAATATGAGCAACAAATGAATGAAAAATAATAGATAAAACTCAATTGAGTTACAAGGACAATGCCAAGTAACTTATTCACGAATAAAAAAACCAATAGTTTAAGTGCACACTGCTGGAACACCTCGAGGAAACCTTCTTTTATTGGTGCAATAGTTGTAGATCATGTATTTACTCTGTGCCCATTTCATTTTTTTCTCTCCTTCCAAATCAAGTTTTTGAGTGAACCATGGGGAATTCGCGGGGCAAGATGATTTTCCATTAGCCCACACATTGTAGTTTCTGTAGAAAGCAGTGAAAGGAGCTTTTGACCAATCTGTTTTCTCTAAAACAAGTTCCTGGATAAATCATCACTTTAATCAATCAACTTTGTATTCCAAAATTTGAGGCTTTTCGTCCCTGGATAAACTATATATTTTCATCCCTGGACAATCTCTATTGCCTCCAAACTGGCCAAAAAATTTAAAAAAAAAAAAAATATTGGGGCCTTATTTTTTTAAAAAAAATTTGAGGCCCTTGACCCATGCTTCACTTGGCTGTGTCCAACGCCGGGCCTGATGGTGAGGTTATGTATGATTGATTATTGGGTGGGAGTCTTGCAAAAGGGAGAGAGGGACTGATTGGAGCAATATTTGGTTCGGAACCACCGGCCGTTCTTTGGTTGTTTCCGGAAAATTTACCACTTGAATTTTTTGATAAATATCATTAAAAAAAAGAGACTACTTTTTCGAATAGTTTTATAGAACAATATAAGTTTAAACTAATAGTATCATCTAGCAATTTTTAATTATAGCATTGTCCGATAATGTATTGTTTTGTAGTATGTGTTTACCAGATGCTCAAAGTCAAAGGTGTTGATATCTAAGATTCTTTGCTTATTTATTCTTCTCAAGTCTTAAGTCTTGAAGGAACCTACTAAATATTTTCCTTTTAAAACCACCAAGAAATAGACTTAGAACTTGCGTCGACGACATTTACCTGACTTTTCTATCTATATCTATGCCCAAGAAATTGCGTGGAAACTAAGCAATGTCATAAACATCCCCTTTGTAATTTCCTCTGCAAAATGAGAGATAAAATAAGTCAATTTTTTTTTGGGAAACTACAAGTTTTGGCCCAAAAAATTCGCCTTGACTTGTGAGATTCAAACAACGATTTTGTTTTGTTTACTTTAATTTTAGAATTTTGGCTGATTATATTTTGAATCAGCAGTTGGTTTTAACCATATATATAAATAATTTTTCTTGCCACATTTTAGTCAAGCTCGAGAGAAACCTCTTTCTTCTAATTTCATGGTATTATTTTACACTCTTCTTTCTCTTTTAATGAAGTAATGAGAAAGTAACACCAAACAAAATTTGGAATATACAGACATCTTCGAAGAAAGAACAACACAATTGACTCATTGACAACTTAATTACATTCACATTTAAACAATACAATTCTTTGCTATAGTCTTTAATTAGTCTATTTAACAACAACTTGTATAGAAATATAAATTACTCTTGTGTAAATTTCTGAGAAGAGTCATAGCTTATTTTATTATTTCGAGAAGGAAAAACAAAAAAGCAGCACGTGCTAAACAGAGTGGTATTTAGATCCTTGGCTTCGGTTGTATTTTCTCAATACAAATCTCGAGGCGCCAAAAACACTGCATAACCTGCGAAGATCCCTGTCTCTTTTTTTTTCGATCAACGACTAACACAACAAAATGCTAATCAGAACCCAAAGACTCACTATCTCCCCTTTCTTTCCACGAAATCCTATTAAATCTAACCAAACACTGATCCGTTGTCTCGGCGGTGACTCGGTGGTAACTCGGAGAAAACTCAACGCGATCACCACAGCTACTCCCATTTTCCAGGGAAATCCGGTGGTCAATCGCCGGGAAATCAAAGTAGAGAGACTTACGAGGATGTGCGTCGGAATTGATGGGGAAGAAGAAGAAGAAGAAGAGAAGAAGAGAGGGGATCTGGTGAAAGAGAGCGTATGGGAACAGATGAAAGAGATCGTCAAGTTCACAGGTCCGGCGATGGGAATGTGGATTTGTGGACCGTTGATGAGTCTCATCGACACAGTGGTGATCGGCCAAGGAAGCTCCGTCGAACTCGCCGCTCTTGGTACGCTTCTCTCTGTTAACATATCTGATTTGGTATCATTTACATTCGAACCGGACTGGTCCCCAAATACCTTTTGGTTTGTGTAGTCTCTTTAGATTGTGGGCCAATCTTAATTATAAAAAACCTGAAAAATAAGTCCCATCTTTTTTTATATAATTGTAACCAACTAATCATCTTGCAATTGCAAGCTAATCATTAGATTTGTGTCGGTTCACCAACTTGAAACGTGCTATATTATACAGAAAACGGTCTTTACCCTTTTCTTTTTTTACCGGTTTAATAGGACCGGGGACAGTACTATGCGATCACATGAGCTACGTCTTCATGTTCCTCTCCGTAGCTACATCCAATATGGTCGCTACTTCTCTTGCCAAAAAGGTTATTTACTCTCCCAGTTTTGTTCCAAGTTTAAAAAAACTACAGCCTAAGGTGACAATCTCAAACGTTTATCTTGCAGGACAAGAAAGAAGCGCAACATCAAATCTCTGTCTTGCTCTTCGTTGGATTAATTTGTGGACTAATGATGCTTTTGCTCACAAGATTATTCGGACCTTGGGCTGTTACTGGTAAACATTTTTCACTACAATAATATGTTTCCATTTTAAGTTGAGTGAAAATGTATTTAAGTCTTTTGTTATGGGTTTTTGCAGCTTTTACAAGAGGGAAGAACATTGACATTGTACCTGCAGCAAATACATATATTCAGGTTCTTCTTCTTTTTTATCATCTTCTGTTTCAAGTTATTCTGATGAGTGATGTCTCTCTTTGACCGGAATCCCTCTGTTTCGCAGATTCGAGGCTTAGCGTGGCCGTTTATTCTTGTTGGATTGGTTGCTCAAAGCGCAAGGTTTCTTGTACTTTCCTTCTTATTAATTACCTTTAACATTCGATGTTTTGCTTCTTTATTCACTCATTTTGTGTGAGAATCTGTCTCAGTCTTGGAATGAAGAATTCATGGGGACCTCTCAAAGCATTAGCAGCAGCAACGATCATTAACGGTCTTGGAGATACAATCCTATGCTTGTTTCTTGGACAAGGTATTGCGGGAGCTGCTTGGGCAACAACTGTCTCTCAGGTAACGTAAAAACCATGGAACCCAAAAGTTGCAAAATGTAAATGGATTAATGTGTTTGTGTGTTATGATTATAGGTTGTTTCGGCTTTTATGATGATGGATTCTCTGAACAAAGAAGGCTACAATGCTTACTCCTTCGCGGTCCCTTCACCGCAACAACTATGGAAGATCTCTGCACTCGCCGCACCTGTCTTTATCTCAATTTTCTCCAAGATTGCTTTCTACTCTTTCATCATCTACTGTGCTACCTCCATGGGAACTCACGTTTTAGCCGCTCATCAGGTATAATACAAAACAGAGAACTTTACGCCTAAGCGATGTTGATGTTGTATTTATATTTCTGGTTAATTTTTTTGTAGGTCATGGCTCAGACGTTCAGGATGTGCAATGTATGGGGTGAGCCACTCTCTCAAACGGCTCAGTCATTTATGCCCGAGATGTTATATGGTGCAAACCGTAACCTTCCCAAGGCTAGAACGTTGCTTAAGTCCCTAATGATTATTGGAGCCACGCTTGGGTTAGTCTTGGGAGTTATCGGAACATCCGTTCCGGGCCTGTTTCCTGGTGTTTACACACATGATAAAGTCATCATAACCGAGGTCTGTTTTTGTTTTTTCAAATCAACATTTTTTTTTTCTCTGTTTTCGAGTCTAACTTGGTCTAAATCTGATTCTTGTTCTGTTTCCAGATGCATAGATTGCTTATACCTTTCTTCATGGCGTTGTCGGCATTGCCTATGACAGTATCGCTGGAGGGTACATTGCTGGTAAATTATAAGCTCTTATTCGATTACATGGTTTCTTGAGTAGCAAGCAATTGAATACATCTTTTTAAAAACAAAAAATCTTGAAACAAAAAAGTATGCTTAACTAAAATTTGTTTATTGTTTGTCAGGCGGGACGTGATCTCAAATTCGTCAGCTCGGTGATGAGTTCAAGCTTCGTTCTTGGCTGTCTCACACTAATGGTACTTCACAGAGACCTTCCATAAACCCTAATTAAGATTATTACTCTTCGAAGACACTTAAAATTTAAGCAACCCTAAAATGCTTTCTTGTTGCTGTTTTTGTTGATGATGACAGTTTGTGACACGAAGCGGCTATGGTTTACTCGGCTGCTGGTTTGTTCTCGTCGGATTTCAATGGGTAAATATTTGTTTTAACGTATTGTTATCATAAAATTCTATCTTCCTCCAAAACTATCTTTTAAAAAGTATTATAAAAAATTGCAGGGTCGGTTTGTTCTGTATCTACGGCGGCTTCTTTCACCTGGAGGCATGCTTAATACGGATGAGCTGAGTCCACATACGGTGGAGAAGATCAAATCAATTTAAGTCTCAGTATCATTTGTTTCCAAGTTTTTGCGAACTATATCAAAGGGTTTGCCATTTAATGGTACAGTTAACTATATGTCAAGCACCAAAAAATCTATATGTGTCTACATAAGTGTGGTTAGTTCGATTAGTTAGAAATTAAAAAATAACTTGGAAAGTTGGAATTCAGAGTCCTAATTAAGATTAGAGAAATTGATCAAAATAGCACTTTTTGAAAACTTTCTGACCAAACTAACACCCTAATAAAAAAGTCCTATTTTTAGCATTCATTAAAGATTAAAAAGACAAATTTGCTCATAGCATTTGAGATATCGCTTTCGCCTTCGACCCAACTGAATCCATTTACAGGTTCGATCTAATTCATCGTCGCAACGGTTTCCTTCTGTTCTGTCGATGAAGATGATGAAGAAGAAGACGCAACGCCGCAGGTGTATCGGAGGATGAAGAAGAAGACGAAAGCGAGGATTCCGCCGCCGCAAGTGTCGAGGAGGAAGAGATACGAGAAGAATCTGCAATCGCAGAAGATGTTGGTGGAATGAGAATGGCGATTTAGATTTGGGCCCAATGTTATCTCCGGTGAATCGAGAAATTAGGTTAGTTTCTGGAGCCAAAGCTTGAAATTGAAGGAGATCGGGATCCGGTGCTCTCCTAGGTCTTTCAAATGCGAAGCCATCGTCTCCGATCAAGTCCCGTTCCTGAAATCCACTCCAAAATCTTGTGTAGGCTGTCTAAAAGAACGAAAGCTGAAACAATCAGTGACCAGTACATCTCCAAAGTTGCTGAAGATTTCATTAGTAGAACACGGAAGCTAGAGACTGACTTTACAGGGTAAAAAACCATAGCTCTCGTGTAATTGATTCTAGTTCTAAATGAAACATGATGATTTTTGTTTGTTATCAACGATCATTGATTCATAAACTTTGGTGCTACTATAGTTATTTGCTCAGATTCAGTGATTGCTGATCATATTAAGCTGTATTTTGTTTTGGCTTTAGTATGATAATGGTGATGATAACTTAAGTGATTTTGGAGTTTTCCCGAGATGTTGTCCTTTTGGAATCTTGTTGCTCATTTGGACCTGAGATGTTGGTTTTTAATCATGTGCTAGTAAAATTACAAATATTCTAGAACTTTAGGGGATTCTCTGATAAGCTTTATTAGTTTCTCTTAATAAATTTGGTCGATGAAGAACAGAGAAAGGGAGAATGTCTATGGGGTTAAGATACTCCTTGCATTAAATATTAGCTATTTGTGTGGTATATAATGCTCGACTTGTCCGAGTCATTCAAAATCTGCAATTAGATAAGTAAAATTCAAGTAATGTTTCGTAATAACGGTGAGAGATTGCTTGGCTTACTCCAGGATCAAGCCTCTGGTGAATCAGATCGAGACACATCCTTACTTCCAACGCGATTCTCTTGTCAAATTCTACCAGAAGCACGGTATTTGTGTCACCGTTCATACTCCTCTAGGAGGTGCCACGACGAACGCAGAGTGGTTTGGTACCGTGTCATGTCTGAATGACCCATATAATAATAAAGGAATTTGGTGAATTGTTGATTCCAAAATATTTCACATGTTGCACCATTAGAGAAAACACGAAGCAAAATTGTAAGTTGTGAGTGTTATACAATTGAGAAAACAAATTAGCATGAAACATGAAAGATCATTTATACATTAACAACAATTTTTGAAATCATGAATTTTTAAGTACAAGAAAAGACTAAGAAGCTGCAGGTTCGTATTTTGTCTAAGCAAACCAGATGACATGGCTCTTGTATTGGACACATGTTGTCATCACATGTTTCTTAACGATTTAGGAAAGCGTTCCTAAACTAGTATGAATATTTCCAAAAAATTAGGAAGGTCTTTCTGAAATGAAAATCCAATAAGGAATACAAGTTGTAGGAAGCATTTCAAACTTTTTAGGAGCCTTTCTAAATCTTAACGATTTAGGAAGCATTTCTAATGTTGTATGAAGTTTTTCAAACATTTTAGGAAATCTTTATAAATATTTAAGAAGCATTTTTATATTTTTAGGAAAGCGTTCCTAAATTTTAGAGAAATCTTACTAAAACAATTATGAAGGCTTTCGTGGAGGGTTTATGAATGCTTCTTAAGAGTTTAGAAATTACTGCTTGGTCAAATATAAATTTAGGAATTTTCATCATTTGAATTTTTTTTTATTTCTTTGTGTAGACAAAACAACAACACATTTGTTCTGATGCTTCATTTACGCATGGAAATCAACAGGAGATATCGTTTTCTGTTTTTGTTCATTTATGAAGTCTTTCCGAAATACGTTATATATGTTCCTAAATACGATTCATTTTCAAGAAA
>PKML01069622.1:0-17249 GCA_002933935.1 Eutrema yunnanense | reverse complement strand
AGACTCAATTAAAAGGGAGAACAATAACAGAACATTGGCAATTGTTTTTTTCAAAGGGAGAGACTTGAATCAAAGGTGAGAACTTTGGTAATGGGTTATTTTAAAACTTGAATAAAAGGTGAGAACTTTGGAAATGATCATATAGAAACTGCAGAATTCACAAACTTTGTAATTGCCAACAACCCCTGTATACAAATACACACACACACACAAATCATCAACTGTAACCTGAGATTTTCAAAAAATTTGATTCGAAAAATCACAAACACACCGAACCTTGTATGCGTCTGCAACGATGACCTCGCCGTGGAGTCCGAAAGCGATACAGAGTGGTCTACCGCCGATATTGACCCAATCCTCTACGAGTGAGTCATTAACTGACTCGAGGACCTTGACTCGTTTCACCCATCCATCTACACAGCCAGTATAGATGAGACCTGAGTCTCGGTGATAGGCGATATCCTCGGGGCTATTGAGAAGACCGACGCCGATAAACTCGGAGCCGGTGAAAAATCGGCTCGAAGTCTGATTCTCAGGGCCGAGAAGATCGAATTTCAGAGAACGGGAGGCTTGGAACGATGACCAAATGAGAAATAGAGAGAGTATTGTTTAATTAAAAAACAAATGCTATGTTTGTGATTTTCTTTTAATGAATGCTATGTTTGTGATTTTCACCCTTGGGTGCTAAATTATTGAACTTTAAGTTTTTTGGTGCTATTTTGTAGAATTGCCCATAAGATTAATAATATTTACTTAAGATTGTCTACTTCCTTAGAAGAAATACCAAGTCTCCAGGATTCAAATTCACTATTAGGTTCATTTAACTCTTCTCTCCATTTCATGTTCACAAGTGGTTAAAGGTTCTCAGCAATGGAGGATTTGGCTTCCAGATCAATGTGATTATGTTTGTGATTGTGTTCTTAAAGAAAATGAAAATGCATTTAACTCAAAGAAGTAGTCTTGAGATGATAACAAACAAACCCGTAAAAAAATCAAGCTGTCGCGACTCTACTTCCACCTCTGCGTCCACGTCCATCAGGTCTCTCTGAATACTCTCTTCTCTGCATTTACCAAAAGTTTGAATGATCTTCAAAATCCGGAAAACGAAAAGAACACTAAATAAGCAATTTTTTCTCGGGTTTACTTACAAAGGGTCTAGTGGGTCTAGCATTTGTGAAATTCTGCCTTCTTCTAATTGACATTCTCTCCACTTCCTTCTTCTTCTCCTCTGCTTTCATTTTGGTGGGACTAGGCCGATACAATATCACGGTCCGCCCTATTTGTCCTACTGCTACTGAACCAGTCGCTTCCTCCAAATGCCTAACAGCATCCTCTAGCTCATCGGGCGATGTCTTGCGTATCTTCACCTGTTCGGATAAAGAATTAAGCAGAGGCTCAAGTCTCGTTTCAATACATTTTCATATATCAATCAAACAAACATTCTTCTCAAAGATAATTTCCACAGGTAACACAAAGGAATCAAGATTTCACATACCCTGAACCCCTAATCTCGAGATCCCACTTTCATCTCATATCATACCTTAAGATCAACTTTTGAATCAAAATTCCACAAAGATGATCAATTCCTATACCCTAGCCCAGTAATTTTTGTGGGGGAAATGATTCCACTCCTCATCTCCTTAGGCCTAAGATCGAACACAAAAAGCTATCACAGTTTGGTGAATTCAGAGAGAGGGAGAATGGCCTTATAAAGTTGATACCTTTAAGAGCTCGTTCTTCTCCAGAGTCTCGAGGAAGGAGAAAACCACTGAATCAGTAACGCCAGATTTGCCTACGAGTTGACATTTCAATTTGTCACCCAGACTATGCGCGTATGAAGCCAATTCCTTTTTCTCCTTTATCGACAAATTCAAAGCCGAGCCCCGAGCCTTCTTCTTCATCTTCGTCGTTTCTGTTTTCTCCTCCTTATCTCCCAAACCCATCTCCGAAATCTCCTCGGATGCTTCCGAATCCTCAATTCCCCCCACGGAAATCATTCCACTGTCCAGCTCATCTTCTTCTTCTTCTTCGCTGTAATCGTCTTCCTCGCTCTCTTCGTCTTCTCCGAGATCTGGTTCATCGATGGAAGAGAAGGATTTCGCTACGAGTGAAGTAGAAGGAAAAGGAAGCGGCTTTGAAGAGAATGATTGAAAGCGAGACTTGTTACGGCGGCTGGATTGAGAGATTAAAGCGGAGAAGCAAAAGGGTCTGAGGAAGAGACAGACCGAAGATGGTGGTTCGGGAAGTCGGAGAAGGTTGTGGATAAGATTAGTCGATGAAGAAGACGATGGTGTTACTCTCGCCATTGCACTGCTCCTCTAATTGATTGATTTCTGTGACCCTCCAGAATTTAAGGGTTTCTCATAAAAACCCCTTCAAAATGTGATTATTGCACAATTAAGACCGTAACTGTTATTATTATAGTTAGTATTTAGTTAAGACAAAAAAAATCATCTATTAGGCATCTCACGGTTCAGATCTCGCCGTAATTGTTTCGGGTCGTTGTGGAATGGGCCAAAGTAGGCCCAATGACGACCCATTTTAAAATGATTCTCTCCTCTCTTTTATTTTTTGTCAGCAAAATGATACTCTCCTTTTTACCCGCTTTTCTTAGAAGCAAAAACAAATTAAACCTGTACGGACCGACACAAATAAGAGAAGGTAACGTTTTTTACAAAAATAAAACTTAATATTTAATGTATGATCTATCTTTTAGCCTAAGTAATTTCCATTTAAGGAATAGTAAAGTTAGTAATTTATTAACAGTCTGTCTAACACCATGTTTATTTTTTTTGCTTTCAGTAACACCACGTATTGAATTTTGTTTTTCCTTTTTCGACATATGAAGGGAATTTAAAGATCACACCACATGGCACGTGAGAAAGAAAAAGCATGCACGTGAGCCAGCTGTGCAATGAAGCTCAAAAAGTGAGAGCTATGACAACTACTTAGCTTCGAGAAGCAGACACTCAATATATTTATCGCATAAGGGTAATCGATTAATTCTTTTTTTTTTTTAAGGTTTTCATTCATTAAAAAATCCGGTTTGGGACAAATTAACGAGAAAAAACTCCAAAAACAGTCTAAACCAGAAACCAATTGACCGCTGCGGAACGGTGTGATTCGGAGCTCTGCCAAATCGCCGTTATCACCTCGCCGCCGATTTTAACGGGGTAATCAATTAATTCAATAAATTTAAAATCTAATCGTATAATTTACAAAAATATCGCTAAGTTTGAGTGTGTAATACTACAATGTGTACTGTGTACATATACATATCTTACATAATTTTAGTAAAAAAAAAAAGGTAAAGTTGAATTATTTTACTTGCAGTTGCAGCTAACTGAACTAATGAGTTATCATTTACTAGTATGAGATAATAATAATGGATTTTTTTTTGCTGAAATAAAATAAAATAAAGGAAATTGTATTATTTTTCTCTCCAATATTACTGATCGAATCAGAAATATCATCAAAATTTACGTGTTCACAAGAGGCTAAGACAACTTCCAATTATTGTCGTTGCTGTTGTTATAATAATTGTTAATAATAGTAACTATTACTACTATTTAAGGAAACACAAGATTCCACATGAAACTGCTTAAGCACTATGTCGAGCTAAAATGAATAATCGACGAAAAGAAACTCGATTTAATTTAATTACTAAAAAAAACTGAAACGAAACAATTTGGCTTTGGATCATATATAGCTAAACGTTATGTATTATTTTTAATGATGTTTGTTGTTGGTGTATCAATCAACTAGCGTTCGATGTTTTTTAAAACAAAACAAAATCAATATAGCGTTAATCAATAGTAGTAATAATTAATTAATATTCCATCAGAATTTAATAGTCTTAGGCCTTGAATGTTTGGTGCGTTTTTTCTAAACACTGTGTGTTTTACAAAACAAGTCACTATTCACCGTTCAAACGCATGTGTGGTTTGGTGCGGTTGCGGTTCTGAAAAACAGCTGGGTGCGTTTCAGAAACAGAAAAAAACATGAAACGCACGTGCTGTTGCAAAAAAATCAAAATAGGTGCGGTTATGTGCGGTTAGGTATGGTTTTTTTTTTTTTTTTTTTTCTGTCAACATTAGGTGTGGTTTACAGTTGACTTATGTATATATGTATCATATAATATTTCATTTTATATAGTTATTTTAATTCAAAAAAAATTAAAAATATTTGGATTATAGCNATATATATATGTTTTAAAGCTCAGAAAATTTTGAAATAAATTTATAATATTATATGATTTTACTTGGTTTTTGTGGATGTATTTTTTTTTTGAGCAATAAATATATTATTGGAAAATATCAAACAAATTTATTAAATTTTAATAATTATTTAGTTATGGTTCGTAATTAATTTATGAAAAAGACTTGATCATTAAAAATTAATAATTTTAATTTATAATTATATTAATATCATTAATCTATTTTATTTATAAATTATTTTTTAAAACTATATATCTCGCACCGCTTTTTATATTTTTACCATTCACATATTTGAACCGCACTGCATGTTTTTTTTTCACCATTCATATATTGTCCTGCACCGCTTGTTCCGCAGTAACCGCACTTGTTCCGCATGATGCGTTTCTTCCAACCGCACCGTACTAAAACCGCACCGCACCTCCTAAACCGCTTGTTCTGCACCGCTCAAACCGCTGTCATCATTCGAAGCCTTAGTGTACATTGAATATACAGAATTACCCTTGCTAACTAGTTGTTGTCATTGATTTAAATTACAATAGTGCCCCTATTAAGGGCGTTAGCGTCTACGTGTAAAGCGGTATCAGGTGAAAGGAGCAGCGATCACATGCGGGTTTAAAATCTAATAATCCTCCGGTTCTCCACCGTCCAATTATTCTCGCGCGTGTCTTCACGCTGCTTTAGATGCACGTGATCAAAGTTACAGTAATATTTTTTTATTTTTTTGTGTTTAGATTAAATATGAAGAAAACGGTTGTTACGTCATTTACAATGCAATGTCTCACGCTGAAGGCATAACCGGAACTCACGTCAGATCAATCTCCGTGTATGATTGTGTCGCATCCAGTTTAAGATATTAATTCAAGTTTTTGTATTTCCTAAGTTAAGGATAATATTGTTAACCAATGCATATTATACATTTGTATTACATAAATTACAAATTAAATGTATAATTTGACAAACATAAAAAATTATCTCTTAATAACGATAATGTTCATATGGTTGAACAAATGATTCATTAATACTTTTACACCACGAGGTTTAGAGTTTAATTCTCAAATGATGTAATTTATAAAAAATAATGAAGACATATTTTTAAGGAAATCTTTAGTGTGGTATAAGTGAAACCGTTTATCATAATCATTATAGTAGAATGGATGATGTTGTTTGTTATAAAATTGTATTTGTAATAATTCTCATAATTTGTATCAATATTAAAAAAAAAAGTTCACCTAACAAAAACAAAAACTATAAATGCTGACTAACTAGTAACTATTAGTATACTATTGTGGTTTATGTGATACATTTGTAAAGACTATTAGCTTATACCATTTTTTATTTTAAATTTAAAGTAAATGTATATAAAAAGTCAGTTTATTGGTTTAAACTTTAAACAATTAAATTATTTTGTTGGGAGTCATTCAGAAATGCTAGAAAATATAGTTGAAATCGAAATATTGCTAGTATAGTCAATCTAACATTTGTTTTGTATGTTTTTACTGTATATTATCTTGCGACACTTACTTTTATCCTTTAGTTATTTTGTTTTATACTTTTTTTTTTTAAAACGAAGTTTTTTTTCGTTTTATACTTTTGTTATCACCTTACCAAAATAATCGAATTAGAACTAGTTCGCGTTTTAAACTTTATGATAGATGAACAACGATATTTTCCTATTATATGTCCAACTCGGCATTCTATATATATGACGATGGACGAGTAAAGCTTAGCATATACGTGTTTGTAACAACATATGTACATTATTTTGGATAAGCTGTACACATTGCTGGATTATCATATTTTTAGAAAAATGTTGATCAAACCAGTTAATATTTATGAATTCGACTAGTTTCCTTCAGATGCTACATATATCTTCAGCATAAATATGCAAAAGGCAACGTTTAAATATTTTTATTATTTCAAAAAATATTATCCGTAGAGGGACAAACATCAAAACATATTATTTAACAGGGAAAGCCAAATGGAGTTTTTGTTTGTAATTAATTGAATAGGATCTTAGTCATATAGAGTATATATCTCTATAATATTATTTAAGAATACATTTTTAAAAATGAATTTTGTTTTGTAAATTATTACATGAAATGCCATTACAAATAACAAAGAATAATTAAAATAGGTAATAATATAATAGTCTTTTAAAATTATTGATTAGAGTATGGAAAGTATATATTTTGCATTAAATAAGTTATTTATTATTTAATTTCTTCATTATTTTTAATACTATATGTTTTATAATAATAATCAATTCATATATATTTAAAGAAAACAAATCTATTCAAAATCTTGCTATATTTTTCACTATAATTTATTATATTTTATTTGAATATATATCAAAACAAAAGTTGAAAAATATTTTACTAATTTTATAAAAAGTTAGACAAGAAAATTTTTTTTTTAAAAAGTTTGTAGACTAACCACACAAACTAGAATCATTTAACGGTGCATATTAGAGTTATGTTTTCAAGATTATAAGTTTTTGTGGGTTAGCCCGAATAATATTTTAGTTAACTGTAAAACGGGTTAAATAGATAAACTATTACAAATTTATAGTTTTATCTATAATCATTAGTTAGTTATATTGTAAACTTCAGATAAAAACAATTTTTTTAAATTTCAAAACAATTTATTTTAAAAAAATTATTCCGCGCTATAATTAGCGCAGGTTAAATCTGAATTGTATTTAAAATGGAAATAACAATTTTAGTAATGGTAGGGAAATGGTAATTAATTTGGATAAAAAACTATATATAAATCCTGACAATGTTATGATTTCTTAAGACTAGTTTTAGGCATTGCTCAGAAGTAAAAGGGTAAAAAGGGAAAATCAGTGTATATGGTGAGCCATTGTTATTCCCGCTCGTCTCGTGGCTTGAAATTTGTTAACTTTTTGACTGGTGCGCGCTTGTTTCACTACTCTCGGCCACACGGTGGTCTTCAATATGCCACGTCAGCGCACAGTAAAAGTGTTTCAATAAATGATTAAAAACTCTTTTAGTTTTTTCGCTCCCCCAATTTGTTTTGTCGTTCTCCTCCCTAAATTATTTTCAACTACCACAATTAATTAAATTAAAAACTACTATGTATATTTGGAATCGACAAAAAAAAAAAAAAAAGGAAAGGCACAGAAAAAAAACAAAATTCAAAATCTGAATTCTCAGCCTCTTCGTTTCTTCACCCAGGAGAGAGAGAGAGAGAGAGAGAGAGAGAGATAACTCTCCATTCGATCTTCCTTTCTCTCTCTACAGCGCCTTCGCTTAAAGAAGACGAAACAATCTCTCTCTTCTATGGTCTCACCCTCTCTCTCTACCATCTCGTAGCAAAGCCGAATCGAAAGAAAGAGGTTGCAATGCTTTATTCTTCTGTCTCCGGCCATGTGAACTTCCACTGACACATTCTCTGCATCTTCTTTCGCAAGTTTTTTTTGTGGGTTGATTCTTCTCACCGAATCTGCGACCGACTCGCCGGGTTTAGCGAGTTGACTTCTCCCCCGAGTTTTGAGGTTAGTGGATGGCTTCATCGTCATCGAGAACTAGAAGCAGTTCTCCCTTCTCGAACCGTAGACCACCAAGTCCCGCTTCTTCGACTTCTTCCTCTCATATTAGCAACCGTCTCATTCCGCGCTCTACCTCCACCTCTGCTTCTTCATTTGTTAACTCCGGCGGCGGAATCGGCTCCCGATCTATGACGCCTAGTCGCACCTTCTCCGACTCGGGGTTAATCGGCTCTGGGAGCTTTGGAACTGGATCGCCTGTACCGTACCCATCAGATGAGCTTCTTGCTGAGCCTATGGAGGAGACTATTAGCTCTGAGCGGGACAGTATTTCCGTCACCGTTCGTTTTCGACCATTGAGGTATGTTAGATCTGATTGCCTTTCACCAGATCTATTGCCTGCAGATTATGCCGAGATTTACAGTTTTCAATTCAAGTGGAGATTTCTTGGGATATTCAAATTCACGTTTTGTGATTTTTGGGTGGGTTGCAGTGATAGAGAGTATCAAAGAGGAGATGAAGTTGCTTGGTACCCTGATGGCGATACGATGGTCAGGCACGAGTACAATCCACTCACAGCTTACGCATTTGGTACCTCAATTTTTTGGATGGCGATCATATATCAATTCTATTTATAATACTGCTCTTTCTGATTGTTTATAGCGTTGCCTTAACGTTCTTCCAAATTTTTTCGATGCCAGATAAAGTTTTTGGACCACAAGCAACTACTATAGACGTATACGACGTAGCTGCAAGACCAGTAGTCAAGGCAGCAATGGAAGGTGTTAACGGTAAGGAACATAGCTGCAAAATTCAGCTAAACCAAATTTGTGTTTGTCATAGAAATATCCTCTTGGTCTTCAAGTTGGTATTGCAACATCAAGAGATTGCAGCAAATCTTCTGACTCAGGGTTGGATATTTGACAGGAACCGTTTTTGCTTATGGTGTTACAAGCAGTGGAAAGACCCATACAATGCATGTTAGTGTTTTTTCCTTCTAAACTTTTCTCTCTGATTTTTCCACAAAGCACACTTATCATCAATCCGGATCTCTTTTGCAACTTGGTTCTCTTTTAGTATCTGCTGGTTATTCTGGATTACTCTAAACATTTTAATAGAATTATATCTTATGGTTAAGTGAATTGGAAATGCTCATGTGATCATTTAGATTGGCTGTGCTCATCTTAAGTGAAGTAGCCGCCGGAACAGTTGGATCTCGAATTCCTGTCCAATCAAGTAGAACCTATTATCTGATATTCTTTTCGTTTTGCCATTTGTTCATTTGCAATATGCGTAGGGTGATCAAGAATCTCCTGGGATCATACCGCTAGCAATAAAAGACGTGTTCAGTATCATTCAGGATGTAAGTGGTCTTAATGGGGTTCATGTCTTTTCTCATCCTATCACGTCTTTTATCTTGTATGATTTCATTTTCGCTAATTGGCTACGTCATTATCTTTCAGACTCCAGGAAGGGAGTTCCTGCTCCGTGTTTCATATCTTGAAATATACAATGAGGTTAGTGGAACTTTCTATCGTTGATATATAACTCACTAAGCCCTGAAAAGTGGACTTTTAGGTTGGGATTTGTTTTCCTGCCCTTATACCTTATCACTTGGAACTAAATTGCTTAAAAATATAGAAATTTGGGTGATTACTCATCATCTTTTTGCTTTTACTTGAGTCGTTGTCTGTTTCATCTGTCGGCAGTTTATCTGATTACTGTCTTTGTATCAGGTGATAAATGATTTACTGGATCCAACGGGCCAAAATTTACGAGTTAGAGAGGATTCCCAGGTTTGCTTTAACCACTATAGAATGCTTAGCTTTCTCCATCTCTCTCACACACACGTGCAAGTGTATAGCATTGTGGTCTGAATAGAATAAATGATAACGAGCTTTGAATCAAGATATGGATGTGAAGTCACTTAAATATTGATTCATATTGCACCCATCCTGCTGTATGAATTATTTTGGCTAAGTATAGTGTATTATTTGTTTCTAGGGCACTTATGTCGAGGGTATCAAGGAAGAAGTTGTTATGTCTCCTGGTCACGCACTATCCTTCATTGCAGCTGGAGAAGGTAATTAGAAAATCTGACCTCTGAAACATTTTTTGATTTTTTGAACTCTGTCCCTTCCGCCTCTCCTTAATATTGCTGTTGTTTTCAATGGCAGAACATCGTCATGTTGGTTCAAATAATTTCAATTTGTTGAGCAGCAGAAGTCACACTTTATTTACACTGGTATGTCTCCAAGCTCAAGGAACTTATCATAGTGTAATTTTTGGCATCTTCTCAGTGTCTCTGCATGATATTTTTTGCTCTTTTTTTTTTTTGGGTTGAAATGATATTTTTTGCTCTTTTTTTTTAGGGTTGAAATGATATTTTTTGCTCTTACAAGTGTCCTTACTACATGTTTTAAATATAATTTGTATCTTTTTGCAGATGATTGAAAGTAGTGCTAGTGGAGATGAATATGATGGAGTTATTTTTTCTCAACTCGTAAGTGCTTTTTTAGTTGTTGTATAAGATCACTTATTTTTCTAGAGGGGCTCTAACTGTATATTTTTCTTGTTTAGAATTTGATTGACTTGGCTGGATCTGAGAGTTCCAAAACTGAAACAACTGGATTGAGGAGGAAGGAGGGTTCATACATAAACAAGAGTCTTCTAACTCTTGGAACTGTAGGTGTCTTTTCTTAATTCGGGGTGTCCATCCATTTATCATCTGTTTCTTAAGATGTAATGATGGCATGTCAATCAAAAGCACTGTTATTGCATAATGTTGGGCTTGCTAATAGGAACAACTCTATTAGCTTCCACATTCCATTGGTGTCATTAAAGAATCATGAAATAATTTGCAGTTGCTCTGGGAATATACTTAGAATTCTCAGTATATATTTTTTTTCATTGATCTAGTTGTGCTAATAATTCTTGATCTAGTTGTGCTAGTATGTTGTACTTTTTGTATTTTTTGTCTGTCGATGGTTGCATCTTTAGTCACTTTAACCTTTGAGACGGTAGGGCGTTTTACTTATAATTATCTCGTGTGGTTTCATTTATGAAGGTGATTGGAAAACTTAGTGAGGGTAAGGCAACTCACATTCCATACCGCGACTCTAAGCTAACTCGTCTTTTGCAATCATCATTAAGTGGTCATGGGCATGTTTCGGTAAGACTCTTCTGTATCTGGTGAAATATTTCCCATTTCACTATATTGGTTTTCCTTGGTTGGTTTTAGCAGATTTTTTTTTCTTGTTTATATTGACTATCAGTGATAAGCACTAAGCATTGCAGTCACGCTAATCCACCTTAACAAAAGAGAAACTAATTCAGTATTTTGTTTTCCTGATTTTTCTAGCTCATATGTACAATTACTCCGGCGTCAAGCAGTAATGAGGAAACTCATAATACATTGAAATTCGCCAGCAGAGCAAAGAGTATAGAAATATATGCTTCACGCAATCAGGTGATCTTTTAGCATGTTTTACAATAAAGTACTTTGCTATACTCAAGGGTACAAGCTTGAATCTCCTTGTTAATGATATATTTTTTAATGTTCTAAAAACAGATTATAGATGAGAAGTCACTAATTAAGAAATATCAAAGAGAGATATCAATTCTCAAACTAGAACTTGATCAGCTAAGAAGGGGTATGCTTGTTGGTGTCAGTCACGAAGAGTTAATGAGCTTAAAGCAACAGGTTCTGACTTCCCCCAAGACCACCTTTATCCTAAATATATATTGCTGTGTGCTAAAGGCAGTGACTGAACTACCTATCTGTTTATTACAACAGCTAGAAGAAGGTCAAGTGAAAATGCAATCAAGATTGGAGGAAGAAGAAGAAGCCAAAGCAGCTCTAATGAGCAGAATCCAAAAGCTTACCAAGCTCATACTCGTCTCTACCAAGAATTCTATTCCTGGATATTTGGGTGATGTACCCACTCACCAGCGCAGCCTCTCTGCAGGCAAAGATGATGTAAGTTTTTTGTTCAGACCAGTGATATGACCCAAAATGATAAATTCTTGCCATTTCAGAGTGGTAAATAGTTTAAGTGATTCGGCTAGTTTTTTTGTATCATTTGTGAGGTGGGCCAGCCGAAGAAGTTTTGGAAATAGTTGGTTTTGTTCATTTAACCTGAATAAGTTCGGTTTTGTTTGGTCAAGGCTTCTTGTTTCTGGACCAAGTAATTTATCATTCTATCTGCTCCTTGACTCTACTGCTGCATGTTGCTTCTTAGTCTCAGAAGCTGTTTCAAAACACAATGGGTCATTCTATTTTTTTCTTTTCTTTTCAGAAATTGGATTCTCTGCTCTTGGATAATGATAATCTGGGATCTCCATCTTCGACCTTGGCTCTTGTATCAGATGCTTCTTTATGTTTTAACCACCGGAGATCTTCCAGCAAGTTGAATGGCCAAAACTCGCCGGGTGCAGAATTTCCTCAAGTGAGTAAATTACTCCAAAGTTTGTATTGATTGTCAGAAATGGCATCTAATAGTTATGGGCTAATGGCTTTTTGTAGGGTGTCATGACGCCGGATGAAATCGACCTTCTGGTTGAACAAGTAAAGATGCTTGCTGGTGAGATAGCTTTCAGTACGAGCACACTAAAGCGTTTGGTGGATCAGTCCGTAAATGATCCGGAAAACTCACAAACTCAGGTAAAGATACTTCCTGATATTTCTGAACTCGGCCATTGAAAATACGTTTCAGAGATACTTTTGTGATTTTTTCAAATAGTGGTATTTGACTGTTTACCTGAAGTGGCTCATTTACCTTTAGCTTAAGTAATTAACCTAATTTTATTGCATGCAGATACAGAATCTGGAACGCGAGATTCAAGAAAAGCAAAGACAAATGAGGGCCTTAGAACAGCTCATAATTGAGAGTGGTGAAGCTTCAATTGCCAACGCGTCATTGGTTGAGATGCAACAGGTATTTAACCTCCACATGTCATTCACCTTGAAAACATGATCTTGGACCCTTTCATAGTCACTAGTTCAATGCTCAACGCCGATCAGCTAAGATATCATGTTCTTTTGCTGTTTTCAGAAAGTTATGAGTTTGATGACCCAGTGCAATGAGAAGAGCTTTGAGCTGGAGGTGAAGTTTATTCTTTTATTCTTTTACTACCATAGCCAAATCAAGAGATTACTTAAATTCTTTATGTTTAATAAATTCACTATGTTTAATTTTGTTCTCTACCTCTGACACAGATCAAATCAGCAGATAATTGCATTCTCCAAGAACAACTACAGAAGAAGGTGGGTAGCATGTTTTCTCGTTTTGAGTTGTGCTTAATTCTCATATTTTTTACTCCAGTCTTCTTGCTTTTATCTCATTCATCTTTTGAACATTGTTCTACGAAGAAATGCTTCTTACCACACTTTTTCTAACAATGTAGTGCACCGAGAACAAAGAACTACATGAAAAGGTGAACCTTCTAGAGCAACGTTTGAATGCAGTATCTAGTGAGAGATCCTCACCTTCTTGTTCTGCGGTATCTGGAGAGTATGCAGACGAACTAAAAAAGAAAATACAGTCGCAGGTAATTCTACAAATTTACATTCTCAGTTCACATAAGTATCCCAGTAAAATATCTGCGCTCTAATTATCACGTAACATAGATAATACATCTATTGTAAACTTGATCCCCTCTTTATACTTGCACAAGTTTTTTTCTCTCGTACTTACATGAATGTTCATGTCATGTATTTAGGTGGTTGAGAACGAAAAGCTGAAGCTAGAACATGTGCAAATTGTGGAAGAGAACAGTGGTTTACGAGTACAAAACCAAAAACTAGCTGAAGAAGCTTCGTATGCTAAGGAACTAGCCTCTGCTGCTGCTGTTGAGCTGAAAAATCTGGCTAGTGAAGTAACAAAACTCTCACTACAAAACGCAAAGCTAGACAAAGAATTAGCAGCTGCAAGAGACTTGGCTCAAACGCGTAACCCCATGAACGGAGTAAATAATCGCAAGTATAATGATGGGGCAAGGTCAGGAAGAAAGGGAAGGATCTCTTCAGGTAGGTCAAGTGGAGATGAGTTTGACTCATGGAATCTCGACCCAGAAGATCTGAAAATGGAGTTGCAAGCAAGGAAACAGCGGGAGGCGGCTCTTGAGTCAGCTCTGGCAGAGAAAGAGTTCATAGAAGACCAATACAGGAAAAAAGCAGAAGAAGCAAAGAGAAGAGAGGAAGCTTTAGAAAACGATTTGGCAAACATGTGGGTACTTGTTGCTAAGTTGAAGAAAGACAACGGTGCATTGTCTGAACTCAATGGCACTGCCACTGACCCTGCAAGGGAATTAGAGAAGAATCAAAGCAACATGGTTCTGAAAGAGAGACAAGTCTTGAGTGCACCGAGACAACCTGAAGTAGTAGTAGTGGTCGCTAAAACCGAAGAGACACCAAAAGAGGAACCTCTCGTTGCTCGTCTCAAGGTAATGATGTTACACCCCTTATATAAAGTTTTTTGGGACTTTCTTTGACATATCTTGATAGTTTTGTAACAATACAGGCAAGAATGCAAGAGATGAAGGAGAAAGAGATGAAATCGCAAGCGAATGGAGACGCAAACTCTCACATTTGTAAAGTATGTTTCGAGTCTCCCACTGCAGCAATTCTACTCCCTTGCCGTCATTTCTGCTGTAAGTCACAACTTCATCTCCATGAAAGCCTCCTTTTTTAATTATGCTTTTTTGGGGGGTATTAAACAGTTGTAATAAAAAGATGTTTAATTTTGCAGTATGTAAATCTTGTTCACTGGCTTGCTCTGAATGCCCAATTTGCCGCACAAAGATCTCTGATCGGCTCTTTGCGTTTCCCTCTTGACCAATCAAAGGTACTCTTTTGCAAGTGAATCCAAAATGTAGTTATGTTACATCCCATTTTGGGTTCTTTTTCGTTTTAGAAATGAAAAGCAACGATTTAAGGTATTAGGTTCGGTGTTTGGATTCATTATTGGTTAAATTGATTAGTTAGAAGCGGATTAAACACTGATTTTTGGTAATGGACTTGGCAGAGTACATTAATTTTCTTGAATAAATAAAAAGAAAAAGATGTTAAGTATTGATCAAGTTGAAGAATGATTTTGCAGGTGTGGAGAAGTGTGGGTGAAGCCTGTTGCTATATATTTTAAGGAAAGAACAGGTTGGGATTTTTTTATATTTATAAATTAGTTTTGGGCTCTTTTGTATGTAATATGTCTATTATGCTTATATTTATTATATTGATGATTAAAAAATGGGGGGAAAAATCTATTCTTCTTCCACACCCGAACGAATGCGAGTATTTTTCTTACGAAAGAGAAGGACATGTGGATTGAGTTTTGTTTCACAGAAAAGTCGTTTCAGTACAATGACGACTTGCAGCAATCTGGAGGACAAAGCCGATGGTGGTACACAAGTGCATTCGGTGTTTTAGCGAAATTGGGAAAACAGAGATATCATCCAGTTACAAAATAATTGCATATTTTGATAACACTGCCTGCTCTCTCGGGTCTTCCACTTTTGATTGTTCTGATGAACATAGTTTTTTGGTTGGTTGATTCTAACACCTACCTCTACTCTACCTGGCGACTCTATATGAAAGCGAGTATGCACTCTCTCACTACGACCCTGTCTTCGCCTTACTGCCGGAAGTATATGGCCTGGAAATATTCAATAATTAAATCTTGCAAATTTTTAAAAGATAAAAATGAAGAACAATTAGAGAAAAACACAACAACAAGAAGTTGGTTTGGATTCATGGTTTCCAACTCCAACACTCCAAAGTAAAAAAATACTAGATTCCAACCCCCCCCAAAAAAAAAAAAATACTAAGTTCAGGATATGGGTTTTTGTTCCCAAAACCCTTGATGATGGTATTGTGAAGAACCATCGTAAACCCTATCGAACTCATTGTTATTAGTACTACTAATGTTATCCTCATAGGAGACACAAGAAGGATGTTCAAGCAAATCCTCCACTCTCCAGCCCGGCAATGTTTCCATCAAATATTCCGATATACTGCCCTTACCCGATCCACAACCAGAATCGCTCACTTGTTGATAGTTTTCCTCTACCCCGTAATAGTTCGTCCAAGGAGAGCTCGCAAAGACCTCATTGGAGGCCGAGCTCGGGACCTCGCCTGGTACCGATTTGGGTCGGGTTTTGGCCCGACCCAATCCTGCAGCGGAGTTGGGATTGGAAGCTCTCGGGTACGCGGATATCTTGACGCCCGTAAGGAGAAACCTATTGTGTTTCTTAGTGTGCTCATTGGCTTGATGTATTGGAATGTCACATTCTCTGCATAGTATTGCTCTGTCTTCTTGGCAAAATAATAATGCACGCCTCTCCTGTCATATGTATAAACCATTTAATAATTATTACATTAGATAATCAACAAGACTTGTTGTTCAAACAAAAGAGAATATTAAGAAGACCTTTGTTTTGTAATCACCTACTTTTTTAATATTTGTATTATTTTATTTATCTTCTAGATTTGACCCCTCCCTTTTTGAAAAGGATATTGCTTTTTTCTTTTTCTTTAAAAAAAAAAAGAAAAGAAAGGCACAAAAATGTATTCATTTATAATATCTTTTTCTTCAAGGCTTCACCTTCCCAAAGAAGAAAGTTTTTTTTTTATTTTTTTAAGAAGAAAGTATTTTAGTATCGTAAATACCTCGATTCAGAGCCAAACCTTCGCTTCTTATCAATCTCAGATGATTAAAAAAAAATACCTCTACTCAATTGTTTAATTACATAATTTTGATTACTGACCAAATAATTTATTAAGATTTTGGTAATCTCAATCTCTGTTCTGTTTCTGAGAAAAGTAATTTTTTGTCGTGATTTTAGATTCGTCTTCAAAAATTGTGAAAACTTGAAAATTTTGAGGAAAGTAAATAAACTTGGAACAATTTTCCAGGAAAGAAAGGGAAAACCAATTATTTTCTCACCAAGAAGCAAACAAATCTCAGAATAAAAAAAAGTGACCCAAAATCCAGATTTCATCAATATTAACAAAGTCAGCAAAAAGTTACAGAATTTTGTCGAGAAAGGCAGAGGAAAACAATAGAGTTAAGTTTTGCTTACCGCGCAAATATCACAGAGAGGAGCATCTTTGAAAGTAGGAGAAGTGAGAGAGAATCGGAGATGTTTTCCGGCGAGCTTATTGGCGAAATGAACATGGCGATCGCAGCCATTACAAAGAGCTGCTTCATCTGCACAGCAAAACACTGAAGCTTCTTCTTTATCACACACATCACACCAAATCTTCATCTTTTAATAAACAGAGAGTTTTTCTTTCCTCTGGAAGATATTTTTTTTAACTCTCGAATTTCACAAAATTTGCTCCTCACTATCTCTCTCTCAACGTGGATCCTTGGACCAGTACTATATAATATATATAGTGATGTTTAAGTAGACATTCATGTATGTATAGGTGTATGTAGAGATGATGGGGTATGAGTGTGGGCAAAAGGGTGTTGTATCGGTTATTAGCACACCGATATAACTTATATTCTTATCGTATCGGGGCT
>PKML01069614.1:162620-173227 GCA_002933935.1 Eutrema yunnanense | reverse complement strand
TAATTTTGATATAATCTTTTTTTTCATGATTTCCTATTAAAATTGTATATAATATTTTTTGTTGTTGTTTTTACAAGATGGTCTCAGATATCGAAATACTTACCTGGAAGAACCGATAACGAGATCAAAAACTATTGGCATTCTTATCTAAAGAAGAGTGTAACTTCGACACAACATGAAACCACAAGACCTCAAACAAATTCAATCACAGACTCACTTAAGGCCACGGAGAGTACAACCGGAAGATCATCTTCGTTTATCAATGTCGGAGAATCATTTAATGCTCAAATATCAAGCTTTTCGCCAAGTCTTGTGTTCTCCGAATGGTTAGATCACAGTTTGGTTTTGGATCAGTCACCTCATAAATGTAGTTATGCTCAAGACCTTATTGTACCGGAAGAGAGAGGATTCATTGGAACATGTGGCCCGCGTTTTTATGAAAACAACAACTCTTTGGATGATTTCATACCAAATTCAGATTTTTTGTTGGAAAATGAGATATCTGAGATTCAGTTCTGTAGTTCCTTTTCAGACAATTTTTTTGGTTTGACGGTCTCATCAATG
Organism: Eutrema yunnanense; assembly: GCA_002933935.1. Lineage (NCBI taxonomy): Eukaryota > Viridiplantae > Streptophyta > Magnoliopsida > Brassicales > Brassicaceae > Eutrema > Eutrema yunnanense. Next base: position 172,663 of record PKML01069614.1, on the reverse strand, counting down.
AACAACGGTCAAAGTAAATGTGAGGAGAAATGTTCGACCAGAGAAGAATTTGTGTTTACTTAATGTAATTAAAGAGAATAAAAAGAGTACATACTTTTTTAATTTTAATACTTCAAGAATCATTTTATACTTTCATTACTTTCTGATTTGATGTATATGCAAGTATTTGAGGTATTCTACTAAGTTCGATAAAGTCTTTTCTACTGCACTAAATATACCATTCAGATCAGACAGGTGTTGGGTTGGACGAATAGGTTTAACCGGTTTTTGTTTAAACTTTAAAGTAACAAAACTCAGGCTAATATGTAAACGAGATCTAAAATTGGGATGAAAAATTCCAGCAAAATCGGTGCATTAAAACATTAAAATCGAGAAATCTCCATAAATAAAGGGGGGTAATAACAGAATTCAGCTCTATCCAGAAACATAAACTAACATCAAAAACCCCTTACATTCCAGTGAAAGCCTTCTTTCCGAAAGCAGAAGCACCAGCTGGTATCACCTTCAACACATTGAACCTCACAGTCTTCGACAACGGCCTGAGATTACCAATATCAAAACAAGAACAAAAAAGATCAAATCAACTGCGCAAAAAACTCAGAATCTGTTGTTGATCTGAATCGAATCATAACCTGCACTGGCCGATGATGACATGGTCTCCTTCCTTGACACGGAAGCACGGTGAGACATGAGCTGGGATGTTCGAATGCCTCTTTTCATACCTGAGACAGTAAGGATAAATACATTTTAAACATCAATGTAAAAGTCATATCGACAAAGTAAATGTATATTAGTATGCAAGTACCTCTGATACTTCTTCACAAAGTGGAGGTAATTCCTTCGCACGATAATGGTCCTCTGCATTTTGGCACTGTGGCAAGTACCAGCTAAGATACGACCTCTAACCGAAACAGTTCCAGTGAAGGGACATTTCCTGTCAATGTAAGATCCTGTTCCATAGGAAACAAACACAATCGCCTCAGAATCTGACTTGAAGATATACAGAGAGATTAATACAGGTTTCCTGATTCCAGTAGTTAAATCCCATCTTCAAATCAGTGCCCATTATAAAAATTTATAATATAGTGAACAGAGAGCAGACAGTTCGAAATCATGGAAAACAAACAGTAACACAGATCCAATCAAGATGGAGAGTCAAAGACTTTGGTTTTGTTGCTCACTAAATCAAAGCTTAAGGCTTTCAAGGCCATGGATCAATCAACTATACGAAACCATAATCCATAGTTCCACCTAGAATAACTAGCAACGAGAAATGAGGATTAAAAAACAAAAGCAAACCTTCAATAGCTTCGCGGGGAGTCTTAAAGCCCAAACCAATGTTCTTCCAGAATCGATTTCCACCCTTTCCCGGTCTCTTTCCCTTTCCGGATTTCTTCGAGCTGATAAACAGAAACAAACCAACCATATAAACAACTTGGAACTTGAATAGCATAAAATCACAGATAGAAATCGAATCGCAGGTTACCTAAGGAAGACCTTGGGTTGCTTGAGAAAAGCTTTCTCGGTCTGAAAATCGGCAACAAACAAAAGAAAGAAAATGAGAATCACTAAGTGGATATTTATCCGATAGATCGAAAGGAGCATACTGTAGAAGGAATACGATCAAGTCACCTGTTCCGCCATGGCTGCTGATCTGCTCTCGCGTTAGAGCTTGAGGTTAAAGATGTAGGAGACGATAGAGCGGCAGCTACGGCTTAAGCTTCGAGAATGAAGAAACCCTAATTTGCAAGACCTGATTATATATAATAAGAAATTTCCAGCGACACCACACTTTATTGGGCCCTTATATTCGGGCCTTAATATTTCGACCTAAGAATAGGAAACCTCATAAGTCATAACGATGATGCTGAAAGTTTTTTTTTGGTTTCGGAATAATATAATAAAATTTTATCAACTAAAAAACAAAATTACTTGTGTTCTAATTTGTTTTTTTTTACAACTCGGATGATCCGGTTCAAAATACATCATGAGCTCCGAGCCAGGTTGATGGCCGTTTATCCCTTGCTGGTTCTCGGATCAACGAGCCATGAGATCCGACTAATCATGGGGTCCAGAAAGCCATATAAAAACTCATGTGGCCAGCGGAAGTCGAACCCGCTAGCCACATCACATGGGAGTCAAATCTAACACTTGTGAGTTATCACTGGGAGACCATCGTTGATTTAATTTGTTTTGTTCATTTAACTAAGTTAGGATTTTAACTCAGTTTTTTACATCTTCAATTAGTCCATTGATTCTATTATGATCATTTGGGCCGTGAGTCCATGACAGTTAAGAGAAAAAAAAACAAAAAAAAGAAAAAAAAAGAAATAATTGGAAGTTTTATTCTTTCAAAGAAAAGCTATTATACAATTACAAATGATGAATTGGGCAAAAACTGAAAACACATAACACCAAACATAACAAGACGTCACATTATGGCCATGTAACTTAGTATATGTTGAAGTTTTTTTCGATAGAGAGTTTTCTCTCTTCTCTCTCTCGTCTTCCCCAAACCTTGCCGTCTAGGGTTTTCTCCATTCCAGATCTGCTTTGCGGCGTCGGTGGCTCCCTCAGCACCGGCGCCGGCCCCTCTTGCTTTTCCTCGTCTTCCTTTTCAGGTCTGACTTCAGATCTGGTGTTTCCCACCGGTTTTCGGTTGTAGCGGCGGAGGTTGTTTTCACGACGGTGGTTCTTGGTTCGACGGCAGAGCATGCTCAGCGGTGTCGTTGAGTTTGCGGTGGCGGTTCGGTGCTTCCCGCGTGGACGGCACTCAAATCCGGCGTTCGCCTCGTCCTATCTCCGGCGATGTCTCCTCCCTCTCGTTTTGCTCTTCGGCGTTTCCCCACCGGTGGGGTTCGGTTTTACTTTCAGGGCTCCTCCTGCTGGGTCGGCGTGCGCTCTGACTTATTCCGGTGGTGGGGTGGTGGCAGTCAGCCTCTCCGCCGAGTAAGGGTCCTCTATTCTCTCATTTCTGATCTTGTTTTCGGAGGTGGCAGAGGTACCGGTTTCTAGATCTAAGTTTTCCTTTCCCGGTGATGGCGGTGATGGGCCTAGAGGACGGGTTCGCTCGCCGTCAATTGGTTTTGGTGCTTTGGTCTCGTGGCTAGCTTTGGAGTGGTGGCTCTCGTCTTTCCCGGCGGGTGCGGCTCCACCGGCGGCGTCTCTCAGCGGTGGGTCGAGGCGTGTGGCTCGTCGGTAGCTTGTTAAGCTCTGGCGATGTCTTCCATCGGTGTGGCCTAAGTTTCTCCGCGGTGAGTGTTCCGGCAAAGATGCAGCGGCAACGGGTCTGTGCGAGAGGGCTCGGCTAGTGTTGGCTCCGGATTTAGTCCGGTGTAGATGGTGGACCAGATCCGGACGTGAGATGTCGAGGCAACGTTTTGTTGTTGCGGCTAGCTTCTAGCTGTGGGAGCTGGTTCTTGAGGAGTCTCTCTTTCTCGGGAATGGCGTTCGGAGGTGACTCTTTGATTGCTCGTACGGACTCCCTTGTCGACGGTTGCAAGTTAGTCCGTTACAGAAGCCGGAGATCCTGTTAGTTCTTTGAGAAGCTGTAGGCATCTCAATCTTGAGGTTTGAGGACGTGCCTCGGGATGATGCTCGTGGCAACAAGGATGAGAGCTCTAGTTCTTCGGAGCTGTGGCAAGAATGGGATGGTCCGCGTTTTTGACGTGTGACTGCTGCTTTCTCCTCTGGGTCTGTTTCGGTTTTAGTTTGTTCTTATTTCACTAGTCGTTTTCTTAGCCTTTATGTGTTGTTGTTTTAGTTTGTTCTTATTTCACTAGTCGTTTTCTTAGCCTTTATGTGTTGTTGTTGCATTTTTGTCGTTGTCAGTAGTTTTTTGGTTAATCTCCTTTCTTAGTTTCCCTGTAACTTCTGTCAAAAAATTAAAAATTGATAATAAATCTTAACATTTAACCAAAAAAAAAAAAAAAAAACTTAGTATATGTTGCCAAATTAAACCAACATTAACCACCTAACCCACAAATGAAAACCATTAAAGCAACATCAAAATTCATTTCTCCATATAAATTAGAAGCATCCAAATAGCTTTGTTGGGGCAGTTCCTGTGGCGCGATACTTTGCAGCCATCTCCTCGGCTTGAGAACAGTGGCGGAGCCACGTAGATGGGATGGGGGCAGCTGCCCCCTATAAAAATAAATAATTAGTGTAAATTCTTAAAGATAATAATTATTGCCCCCATATCAAATGATATATTTGCCCCATTAATTTTTTTTCTTTGTTCAGTTACTTTATTTGATCATTTTTTTCTATACAGTTGAAATGCATCCATCCAAATTTGATGGCCAAATAGATTTACTTACATTTTTCTCTTAAAATCTTTTATTTTAATTTATGAATTTTAGACGTTTTGTCAATAAATATGTACACAAACCAGCCATAATATTAACATATCTAAGAGACTTAACCTATACTAACACTTTTTCTTTCTTACACTTTTATGCAACGCTTACAAAATTTTAACTCTAAATCTTTCAAACGAATTGGCGCAGTTAAATTTATGAAATCATGTCCTCTGACTAATTATTTTTGTAAACTATATGGTAATAACTTTCTACAAAAATAATTGAAAATGCTTTGAAACTATCCATCATATATACAATAATATATTAGCTGGTTTGATAAATATGGTAACTAACTAATTAAAATAAAACAAATAAAGATCAAAATTTTGCTTTTTTTTTTGTAAATTTTTGTTATTGTTAATTCTCTAGAAAAAGTTTAAAAGCAAGGTTAAAATATATATAATGCATTCGCAATTTTTTTATTTTATCAATGTTTTAAGATGATATTATTTTTTAATTTTTTGATAATGTATTAGTTTAAATATCTTTCCCTCCAGTTAAAATTATTTATGGCTCCGCCACTGCTTGAGAACATCTTCCCCGCGTTTAGCTTCCCCGCGTTTAGCTTCGGTCATCGCTCTCTTCTCTTCAGCTTCTTTGTGGATTTGAGCTATTTTGTTCTTCATTTGCTCTGCATACTCGGCTTTCTTCTTGATTAGTTGCTCCTGTTATATATCATTCGGATTTTCAGGGGTCAAATTAGAAAAAATCTAAAAAAGTGGCAGTATTTTGTACCATGAACTTAGATTAATACCCTAATTGATGGTAACGTGTTTGAGTGTTCCTGTTCTGGTCTTCTGAGTTTGGCTTTTGAATTCTGCAATGGTTGCCCGAGGTAATGATTTTTAAATCGGTATATTTTTTACTGTGTAACACGTATATCGTTTTCGTACTTGTGTTTTATGCCTGTTAGTTATGAAGATATCAGGACGGTACGCGGATTTGTTCATCCTACCTTTCGTGTTGCATGTCGTTCCCTGTGTTTGGTTGCTCTTGGTGATGGAAGCGAACTCTGACATGTTTCGGGATTTATGTATTAATTGGGGTTTTGGTATGTTTATGAACGTCTTGAATTAATATTAATAAATGTGCTATATTTTAGAGTGCTATGTTTGGTAAATAAAGTGTAAGCATGCAAACTTTTGCAAACATATCAATGAGATCGTGTTCCTAAAGTCATTTAACAATGCATATTAGCGGATTAGCCCAAATAATATATTAGTTCACTGCAAAACGGGTTAAATAGATAAATTATTACAAATTGACATTTTTATCTATAATCATTAGTTAGTTATATTGTAAATCTCAGATAAAATCAATTTTCTTAAATTTTAAAACAATTTCTTTACAAAAAATTATTCCGCGTTATAATTAGCGCGGGTTAAATCAATACAATAAAAACACTAAGTCTTTCCATATGATTGACACATAAGCTTTTTCAATGATTTTGGTGTTGACACCTCATTTAAAATCTCAGCCAATCAAATTAAAAAATTAATACACATCACATTTTTGAATAATTTGATTATTGATTTGATTATAGTGTAAAACATTAACATTTTTTTATTTTTCTAATTAAGAGTTATCTCTTAGTTAATCTTTTAAGATTCTCACTAACTTTAATGTTGACTTGTTGAGAATAAAAAATATGGATCGTTCAATCATTTATAATTATATAATGAGAACAAGTAAATAATGATACATTAGAAATACATTACAAAATACACTTCCGTTTTTTTTCTTTATAATTATTAGTTTCAAATATGTGTCAAACGCGAGATTAGAATTTCAATTAATTCAAATTATGAAATGTAAAAAATATTTACAAATTTAGAAACAGAAAAACATGGTGGTTGAAGAAGAAGAATCGAACCTAAAAACGTCGAAATCGTACCAGTGAGGGGAACCGAAGCCGCGAGAACTTGTGAATATGAAGACGACGGATGAGAGTGAGAAAGAGAAAGAGGCGAGGCAGAGTAGGTGGATCAGAGAGTTGAAGCGGCATAGTTTATGAGTTATAACGGTGGAGTAAAAGTGAAATGCGGTCTCACGAGGTCGGAGGATCAAGGAGTTGAAGCGGCGACGTTTCTGAGATATGACAGTATAATGGAAGTGAGTGCGGTCTCGAGAGGTCAAAGATTCACCGTTACGGAAGGCATGCAGCAAGCGCATGTCAGAGGAGGCGATCATATGGATTGTAGTTAACGGTGGTGATGAAGAAGAAGAAGATGAAGAAGAGGATTTGTCTACGAACAAGAAATGAAATAGTTCGTTTGNCGAGCTCAGTCTCGAGCTCAATTTCGCGTCTTTAGTAATTTTTGCAGGAACAAAGCCGAACAACGTCTAAAAGGAAATTCGACCGGATGCTGATTTAAACTCCAATCGGGCTAAAGAATTCTCCATGAACTTCGCCGAACTCAAGACACTCCTTCGCCGAACTGAGGGGGGGACTAATTGTTAGAGGGGGATTTAGCACTCCCCGGTTTAACCCGGTTTGAGTTGAAATCAGCCCAACAGTCGACTTCAAGGCCCATCAAGACCGATCTACGAAATAAAAGGAAGTTTCCTTTTACTTGATAAAAAGAAGATTTCCTTTTATTGGAAAAAGGCAAATCCCGGAAAGAAAGGAGATTATCCTTATCGGCTTCAAGGAAAAAGGATAATTGCCAATACAAAGTCAAGAAGGAAAAGGAAGAGTTAAAGACTTCAAGACTTATAAATAGGGGAACCCCTATCATAATAATCATCTAAAAATATCTCAAACATCCTTTGTAACAAGAACTACGTTTTGGCTTGATCCCTATTTGAAGGGTACGTAGGCAGCCTTCAACGGTACAGCTATAAATCTAATAAAAATAATTCTCCTAAACTCTAAACTGAATTCGCCGATCTACGATATGTGCGAATTCTGGTTCCTTCAGGTACTGAAAAAGGACGTCCTCACGTGATGGTGAGAGCTGATTCAGCCATTCAGGCAAACAGCCAAAAGCGGCACTCAGGGCCGACCCTGGGCCATGCGTGATAAAACATTGGCCTCTGGCCCCCAATATTTTTTTCATTTTTTTGGCCCCATTTTTTTTTTTTTTCATTTTTAGCCTCCAAATATTTTTTAAAAATTGTTTTGACCCAAAAAAAAACAAAAAACTTTAAAATTAGTCTTGACCCCTCTCCCCCAAAATTTCAGGGCCGCCCTGGCGGCACTGGTTTGGTTTGGAATAGTTCATAGTCTTCTACGATAATGCAAGCTATCTCACTCAATGCCTTGTAGAAAAACAGAAAGTTGTACATATTACCTCATGAATACGCATCATCATCAAAGTTACTCTCAAGTCAATGTAAATGTAAACTCACAGTTACATTGTTTTGTGATTTTGTCTACAGAATACAAATACATTCTGTTTTTTTTTCTTTTTCTGTTACATTCATGGTAAGACAGAAAGGTCTATGGAACTGAAAGAAAATAAACTGACACGGCCCTGAGCGATATGACAGAACATTAACGGCGCAGCTACGCGGCTTTGCAAGACTTTAAAATCTTCTTTGCTTGGTGGAGAGTCCCTGTAAAAGAGGAGAGTATGTTGAGCAAGATGCGTAATAAAAAACTTGCTTTCACAGTTGGTTTGGAACTAACGAGAACGCTTACCCCGAGAAGCAAGCCACAAAACTCGGTTCACCCGAAGAAGACTTCTTGAACCGGCTGTTTGGCAAATACACGTCAAACACAGCTCTTGCATCACAGATTTGCATATCTCCCAAGAGTTTGGTAACAGTATCCTTGTCACTGGCACAAACTGACTCCTCTTCACCGCTTGGTGTGGTAATTGCAGCATCCTTTGACGTCCAAAGAACTCCATGCATGCTTAGGATGTAACCTAGACCCTTTAAGTATCTATAAACCTCGTAGTTTTCCCAACAGCAGCCGCTTTTTCCCTCTGCGATTTTCTCATACAAGTCCTTCAGTGGGATCACCAGGTCATCATTTTCATTACCCAATATCTGCAACTCTCCTATTTCACTCAAAAACCTGCCGCGAGAAGAAGAGAATGCGAAAAAGGAAGGGACTACTTCATCAGATGACTGAGTAAAGACTGCAAATCTTAAAAAAAAAAAACTTTTCTTTTGTAAAAAAACTTTGTTTGCCACATACAAAGCCTCTTCTATGAAGCAATATGTCTTTCCGCTACGAATGATTCCAGTTGTTGTCCAAAGTTTCCCCCTTTTAACCACAACTTGAGCCATTCCTAATTCGGTAATCCAACAAGCCTTGGAAGATCCTACTCTACAATATGCAAACACACAAAAAGAGATTGATTGTAAGAGAATACTCTGCTTAGCGAGGACAACTAAAATCCAGAAACGAGTTGAAGAGTTTTAATCCACCTGAATTGTAACCTGGGCCCTGAACCACCAGAATGAAATTCTTTGTCATCATCTACTGCAAAACCAGTTTTGTTTTTGTTGATCCAGAAGATCACTAAGGATGATTAGAAGTATATTTAGAGATTGAGAGGCGAGATTTCCGTCAATAGGACGAGTTAACTTGACTTTTTGACCAGGTCGGGATTGAGAGAAAAGAGGTCGGATATTATGACGAACAGGTCGGGGACTGTATTCTTTGTTATTAATGATTGAAAAAGGGTGAACGATTTAGACTTACGAACTGGTTCCGACGGGAATCCAGTTCGGTGTTCTAAATGGCGTTGCTTTGTTACAGTACGGAGAGGTTGGGTACAAAATCTAGTGAGAGAGAGTAATAAATGCCTCATGATCTTCATAAATGCATGCCAAGGGGTATATATACTGTGGGAGTTGACTCCCTGTTCCCTGAAATCGCGGGGCAACGTGTCGCTCTCAGCGTCTTTCGTGGGTAAGGTATTTCAGGAAGCGTGTTCCAACCTTTCTGGCAGATAGGTCATGATGAGCTCGGTGCCATACCTCTACGGAGATAGCACACTGTTCGGCCAACTGCCTTCCACGTGTCGTTTCCTCTTTAGATATCTGTGCAGAGTTGACGAGATGTCGAGTTCGGCGCCATCCCCCTACGGGATAGCGTACTGTTCAGTCAACTACCTTCCACGCGTCCTTTTCTCCTTTGACCCCTCTGATTGGGGTTGGTGAGATGTCAGCCCGGGATAGCGTATTGTTCAGTCAACTACCTTCCACGCGTCTTTCACGAGTTATAAAATATTAAATTGTTTAGAATATTAGTTATAGACTTCTAGTTATTTGTATATATAATTATAATTATTAGTATATATAATTTTATTTTTAAAACGGTTACGGTTAAAATTTTACGGTTTAACCTTGCAGTTAACTAACGGTTTTGATACGGTTACGGTTAATTAACGGTTACGGTTAATAATTTTTTTAACCATAACTAATATATTTTTACGGTTAACGGTTACGGTTTTTAACCGTCTGACACGGTTACGGTCTGGTTACGGTTTGAAAACGATACGGTTACGGTCCGAAATACGGTTACGGTTCCATTTTGGTCATGCCTAGACAGAAGTGTTAAAGACAACAGTCCAACCCAAGAAGAAAGAAGATGATATGGGCTTATGTCACAACATTGAGCCCATTCTAGCTCAACATCCTGCGTTTTGTAACGGTCACAGAGATTCCAATTCAGAGCAAAAAGCAAATCCATTTGCAAAACCGTTTTGATGCTCTTAGGAC
>PKML01069614.1:38691-162480 GCA_002933935.1 Eutrema yunnanense | reverse complement strand
CGACATCAACGTCTACCGAACCGAAGGCGAAACGATGACTTGGGTGGAATGAAACTTAGGATCCCGGCGTTTCATGGAAAGAACGACCCGGATGCATTTTTAGAATGGGAAAAGAAAATCGAACTTGTTTTCGATTGTCAAAGTTTCTCCGAGAGAAAAAAGGTAAGTTTGGCCGCAACGGAGTTTCACGACTACGCCGTAGATTGGTGGGACCAAATCGTGACCAACCGTCGGAGAAATAGAGAAAACCCGGTGGAAACGTGGAATGAGATGAAACACTTGATGCATAGGCGATTTGTTCTGAATCATTACTTCCGCGATCTCACCAAAGGTTGAGACGTTTGACACAAGGTAGTAGGAGCGTCGAGGATTATTTCCAAGAGATGGAAAAATTGATGTTAAAGGCTGATATCGAGGAGCAAAGAGACGCGACAATGGCAAGGTTCCTCGCCGGCATGAATCGCGACCTACAAGACCGTGTTGAGATGGAAACTTACGGAAACATCGAGGAAATGTTACACAAAGCCGTTCTGTTCGAACAACAGCTCAAACGCAAAGGCGTCACACGCCCACCGTTTGCATCTAGCTCTAGACCGAGTTACCCGAAAGGAGAAAAACCGACTTACCCTTCCCGTATCGATTCTAAGCCAAAGGCCGATTATAAGCCGAGCTCTTCGGGAAACGACTACAAAGGTAAGAGTGATTCAAATGTTGTTCGGAATCGTGACATCGAATGTTTTAAATGCAGAGGCAAAAGACACTTCGCAAACAAATGCCCAAATCCGCGAGCAATGATGGTCCTTGCCAATGGCGATATCGTTACCGACGACGAGGAAGAAAACGAAACCGAAACCGCCCCGATCTTCGATGATTATGAGGAACATGCGGTTGATGGTGAGCTATTGGTAGAAAGGCGAGTCCTCCTTGCCCAAGAACCGGTCGTTGAGAACGAGCAACGAGAGAATTTATTCCACACCCGTTGCATGATTAAAAGCAAGGTATGCTCTCTTATTATTGATGGTGGTAGTTGTACTAATGTGGCGAGTACTACTTTAGTAGAGAAGCTAGGTATGGAGACAAGGAAACATCCCCGGCCATATAATCTTCGGTGGTTGAATAACCAACGTCAACTCAAAGTTACCCGGCAAGTTTCGGTTCCGTTGACGATAGGACGATACGAGGACGAGGTCGTGTGTGACGTTTTACCTATGGAGGCTGGCCATATCTTACTTGGACGTCCGTGGCAGTATGACCGCAAAGCCGTTCATGACGGATTCACCAACAAGCATTCGTTTGAGCATAAGGGTCGGAAAATCATTTTTGTACCGTTATCTCCACATGAGGTATTTCTCGACCAACTCAAACTTGAACAAAACCAGGGCAAAAGCAAGGTTAGCAATTCCTCAATCTCTACTTCTGCTAATATTGAGAGTGTTGGTTCGAAATTATTTGAGAGCAATCCCGTGAGAAATTGTGACGTTAAGGAAGTTTTTCTTTCTAAACAATCTTTATTTATGTGTAAGAAAACTCCTATGAGTTTCACTAACCCCACACCGGTGCCACCGAGTGAAAGCACTTGTCTTTTGCAGGACTTTAGGGACGCAGCTTCAAGAGACAAAAAGATCGATCATTCCTTTGTTCCCGAGCACCAAAATTACTTGCAACGAATGAGGGAACGTCTAGATCTTCGAATTTCAACTGAGGGAGTTGTTTTTCATCAACCAAGTGGACCTTGTGGAGGTTCTGGTCAAGGCATAAATCAATTGGGACGAGCAGAATTTATACTTCCTTTGAAAAACACATCCGATGGCTTTATCTTCGCCAAAACGAGCCTTGAACTAAACGAGCGTTCAAACGACCCAACCACTACTGAGGAAGGTAAGTTTCTTCAACCAAACATACATTTAAGGACTAATGGTCGTGGTACTTTGCTGCTTAGTCATACAGGTTGTAAGTTGCTTCACAAACCACGAATCGGACCCGATGGAGACCAATTCGGACAAGGAGAAAGAACGGGAGCTCAGGGGCTACTGAAACTTGTGACCGATGACCGTTCTGATTTTGAAGAAGCCAAGGAAAGTGATTCATTTCAAATCCCAGCACCGATCACTTCCAAAACTTACAAGAAGTGCTTACAAGGAGCAAACGTTAAGGTGAATTCGTATGACATCCGAAAAGGTAATGAAATTATTGTGCCTAATGCAATAATTCAAAGGTATGATTTACTATCTACTCTCAATGTTAATTTGCTAGATGTATTTCAATTTTGTGAGAGATTCTACTTTGGAAATTTCTTTAAGCAAAAATGTTTTCTATTTGATGAGAACAAATCGTGTAAGCTTAACTATGCTTTGAAGAATTCTGTATTGATTGATAAAATCTCTAAAAATGCTAGTGCTTCACAACTTGCTGATTTATTCTTTAGGGAAATATTCGATTGCATGGCATGCTTAGAACCATTGTTTCGGATAGGGACACAAAGTTTCTATGTTATTTTTGGAAGACCTTATGGTCGAAATTAGGAACGAAACTTTGCTTTTCTACAACTTGTCATCCTGAAACCGATGGTCAAACCGAAGTAGTCAATAGGACTTTAGGCACTCTCTTGCGAACTGTTGTTAAAAAGAATTTTAGAGCATGGGAAAAATGTTTGCCGCATTTAGAATTTGCATACAATCATGCGCAACATGCTACTACTTTGTTTTCGTCATTTGAACTTGTTTACGGCTTTAATCCGCTTACTCCTCTTGATTTAACTCCTCTTCCTTTGAGTGAACATGTGAGTTTGGATGGAAAGAAAAAGGCCGAATTGGTAAAACAGATGCACGAAAAGGCGAAGGCGAACATCGAACACAAGACGGAACAATACCGCAAACACGCCAACAAAGGACGGAAGAAAAAGACGTTCGAACCCGGCGATCTTGTGTGGATCTATCTTCGAAAGGAACGGTTCCCGGAAGAAAGGAATTCCAAACTCAAACCGCGAGTCGATGGACCGTTCACCGTTTTGGAAAAGATCAACGACAACTCCTACAAACTCGATCTCCAAGATAAGTACACCGTTAATTCAAGCTTCAATGTTACTGATATCATTCCTTATATTGCACATGAAATCGATTTGGGGTCAAATCCTTTTCAACAGAGGGAGGATGATATGATTCCGGACACGGAGGTTCAAGACGAGGCATTGCATGTACCGGAAGGAGCAATCACCCGCGCAAAGGCACGGAAGTTGGCGGAAGCAGTTCGGAGCTTACTTGGCGATATCCGGATCGAGGAGGATCAACTTACGCATCCCGTCGTCACCTCATCATCTTCGAGTTCTTCTTGAGGACGGCCGTTGAGTAAGTTGTGTTGTACTCTTTTTCCTGTTACGGTTTTGTCCCAATGGGTTTTCCGTAAGAGGTTTTAACGAGGCAACCGGCTTACTCTGCTAACGGTCCGTTCCGATAGAGAACTCCGCGGAGGAATTTTCCGAGGGATTTATTTCCGAGGGATTCGTTTCCGAGGGATCCTTCCCGAGGGACTTTTCCGAGGGATTCTTCCCGAAGGATTTTTCGGTGGAATTTTCGGTGGGAATTCCATGGGTCATTCCCTAGTCAAACTTCATTTAATTTCAGTCTTTGGTCAAATTCTTGTAATTTGTTTCTTTTCATTTTCGAGGAGTGTTTATTACACTTTGACATTCTCTTTTTCTCTTTCTTCTTTTTCTATATAAACTCCTCATTGTAATCTCATTTCAACAACAATTTTATCAATCTATTTTCACTTCTCTTTGTCGAGTTTCATACTCTTCTTTTCGTTTCTTAGAAGGTTTTATTCTTTGAAACAATTTTCGATTTATCTTAGAGTATTCCGCAACTCTTAGACGTAATCATCGATCCGTTGATCGTGAGTGTTCTTCTCGTAAAGTGGGGCATAAGGATTAGAGGATTAACATCCACGCCTTATCATCCTCTTTCCCGAATTCTCCCATCGGCGTTGCCACCGCCTCGTTTCGAATTCTTCTCGTGAGATTGGGCCTAAGGAATTTCGGATTAATCATCCACGCCTTAGCATCTTTCTCCTTGGATCCTTCGAAGTCAAGGATTATCCGATCATCACCTTTACCCGAGCAAGACGGTCCTTAGTCGATTCGTATCAGGTCGGAGACCGTATTCTTTGTTATTAATGATTGAAAAAGGGTGAACGGTTTAGACTTACGAACTGGTTCCGACGGGAATCCAGTTCAGTGTTCTAAATGGCGTTGCTTTGTTACAGTACAGAGAGGTCGGGTACAAAATCTAGTGAGAGAGAGTAATAAATGCCTCATGATCTTCATAAATGCATGCCAAGGGGTATATATACTGCGGGAGTTGACTCCATGTTCCCTGAAATCGCGGGGCAACGTGTCGCTTTCAGCATCTTTCGTGGGTAAGGTATTTCAGGAAGCGTGTTCCAACCTTTATGGCAGATAGGTCATGATGAGCTCGGTGCCATACCTCTACGGAGATAGCACACTGTTCGGTCAAATGCCTTCCACGTGTCGCTTCCTCTTTAGATATCTGTGCAGAGTCGACGAGATGTCGAGTTCGGCGCCATCCCCCTACGGGATAGCGTACTGTTCAGTCAACTACCTTCCACGTGTCCTTTTCTCCTTTGACCCCTCTGATTAGGGTTGGTGAGATGTCAGCCCGAGCCCGGGGCGTGCTCTTGTGAGCTCGGCAAGGTTTGAAGTGCGAGCCCGGGATGCCAGCTCGGTGTTTCCTTTAGTCAGCTGTTGACTTCTAATTGATGCAATTGAGAAGGGCCCTTATGCTGAGATGGGCCTAGCTAATTGGAGGTGCTAAGCCCACCTTCAACAGTTTTCGCTAGAAGAGGAAGCTTCCCAGTCTTTTATCTCCATAAGCTTTAAAGTATATTCGCTGAGGCAATTCGTCGAACAGTTGGCGTACCACTAGATCTGTCTCTTACAACTCGCAGCTTTTCCCTTTCTTTGGTTTGACTTTTATTGTACCGAATCAAGAAATAAGGAATAAGAACCCAAACCAAACCGGATTAGATCATCCAATGAACAATGATCTCAAATCCAGATAATTACACACACAAGTTGCAATTGATTATTCAATAACCAAAATAACATTGGTCAGCCTTGCAAAAACATAGAATCAAAAACGCAAATTCTAAAACCCTCATGCACCACCAAAATCTCGGCCAAATTAGACAAATTTCGATAGAACGAAGAAAACTAACCTTTTTCTGGTTTGCAGGTTGTAGCCGGTTACGGAGAATCGGTTTCGCAAAAACTGACAAAATTCCGGTACACTTGCTTCGGTTCCGGAAAAGAGGAAGCTGGAATCGGTCGGAGGAAAAAGATTCTGGACCAACGGCGGAGAGAATCGGAGGAGGTATGCAATGTCGGAGAAAATCGACCCGGCTCGTTAGGGTTAAGAAGAAATAGGTTTGGCAGCTTTTTAACTCGGGTCGGGGTTTTTAGTTTGGATCGAGTTTTTTTCGGTTTGGTTTTATTGAGAACATCGGTTCTTCAGATCAGATAGAAGATGGGCAAGCGACAAAACATGAGGTCCAGACAGAAGTAAGCATGACCACGGTTACGGTTAATACGGTTAAGGTTATTTAACCACCGGTTACGGTTAAATTTTTTTTTAACCTTAACCTTAACCGTCTAATATACGGTTAAAACGGNTACGGTTAATAATTTTTTTAAGCATAACTAATATATTTTTACGGTTAACGGTTACGGTTTTTAACCGTCTGACACGGTTACGGTCTGGTTACGGTTTGAAAACGATACAGTTACGGTCCGAAATACGGTTACGGTTCCATTTTGGTCATGTCTAGACAGAAGTGTTAAAGACAACAGTCCAACCCAAGAAGAAAGAAGATGATATGGGCTTATGTCACAACATTGAGCCCATTCTAGCTCAACATCCTGCGTTTTGTAACGGTCACAGAGATTCCAATTCAGAGCAAAAAGCAAATCCATTTGCAAAACCGTTTTGATGCTCTTAGGACTCGTGCAATTATGAGTAATTGAGAATATGTGTCAGCCTTCTTAAATATATTGAGCTCTGCAGAAAAGTTAAGCAAAATCAATCAATAAAGTTTTATCTTCCTTCATAAAGTTGAAGCTTCAGGTTTCGGGGTTTAATGGTTTAGGCTTGGTTTAGATCACAAACTGTGGAAACCGACATTGTGAGGAAATAGGTTTCGGATTTTTTTTGGGATATAGGTCGATTTTGATTTCGGAAAGGTTGCTATAGTTCTAATGGGGAAAATAGATTGTCTTCCCAAAATAAAATGATTGAGAAAGTTTGAAATCCCAAACCCTTCCCATTCCCTTTCTCCTAAACGCAGAGCTCGAATCCAAAATCAATGGCGAAGGACCAGGAGATGAGTGGACAAACTGATCTTCGACAAAGCTTCTCGAGCAAGCGGTCCCTTCGGCTCAGTTTCCTCCTCTTCATGTTCTTTTACTCACCACCGCTCTTTTCGCTTTCGATTCTCCATAGGAAGTAAATATTTGCATCTTTTTCTTTACGAGATTGTTTTCGTAAATGATATTTGTGTGGTTTTCAGAGGAATTTGGGTCAATTGGAAGCATTGTCGAGGAAACTTAAGGCTAAAACCCTAAGAAGCGAAGCTCCTTCACGGTCTATTGCTGCCACTAGGTACTATTTAACCGGTAAATTTGATGTTCCTCATTGAGAAAAGAATCATGATTGATTCATGGATGTTCGTTCCGGTCAAACTCGATGAAAAGAAACGTTACATGCAGCAAATCCAAAATGTCAAGAACCAGTCATTTTTAGGG
The DNA here is from genome assembly GCA_002933935.1 of Eutrema yunnanense. Lineage (NCBI taxonomy): Eukaryota > Viridiplantae > Streptophyta > Magnoliopsida > Brassicales > Brassicaceae > Eutrema > Eutrema yunnanense. Next base: position 155,666 of record PKML01069614.1, on the reverse strand, counting down.
TTACCGGTTCGAGACGGCCTGATCCGATTTCACCGGGCCGTATATGATTAATAGTGGGTTTCTCTTTCTCATCTACGTTACTTTTTCAATTTTATTTTGTAAATGAACTTTATTTTGTAAGTTATTACATATTATGCCATTACAAATAAAAAAAATAAATGAAATAGGAAAAGATATAATTGTCTTTTAAAATTATTGATGAGAATATGGAAGGTATATATTTTCCATTAAAAAACTTGTTTACTATTTAGTTTCTTAGTTATTATGATATTATTAAAATAATCAATCCATACATATTCAAAAAAAATATATATTCAAAATTATGCAATATTTTTCACTATAATTATTATAAAATATTTTACTAATTTTATAAAGAATTAGACACGATAATTTTTTGTTTTTTAAGAGTTTGTGGACTGACCACAAAAATCATAGTCATTGAACGGTGCATATTAGAGTTATGTTTTCAAATTATAGGTTTTTGCGGGTTAACCCGAATAATACTTTAGTTTATTGCAAAACTGGTTAAATAGACATGTTAGTCCGCGTTGACAATCCGGTTAAACATATTTTAAAATTCAGATAAAAACAATTTTTCTTCAATTTCAAAACAATTTTTAAATAAAAATTATTCGCGCTATATAGCTAGCGTGGCTTGAATCCTAGTAGACAAATTATTCCGTTTGACAACTCTATCTATAATCATGAATTAGCCATAATATAAAATTCAAATAAAAACAATTTTTCTTAAATTTCAAAATAATTTTTTTTTAAAAAATCAATCCACGCTACTGATTAAGTCCTAGTAACCTTTAATTTTACAAGTCCCGTTTATGCCATATGTCATATACCATGCGTCACTACTTAGTTTTGTCTCCCCAAGTTTGTTGGAGTCATGAAACTTTTGGGTTAATTTACTAGAAAGCTGCAAACGAATTTTTTTATTTAAAATAAAAGTAACCATCATTATTCGTTTGAACCGGAACAAACCGTTTGGTTCGATATGAGAAACCACGATCTAGATGCCAATTATGATCCGGTTTATCACGAAAAAGTAACGTAGATGAGAAAGAGAAACCCACTATTAATCTTATACGACCCGGTGAAATCGGATCAGACCGTCTCGAACCGGTAACCCTAAAAATGACTGGTTCTTGACATTTTAAATTTGCTGCAGGTAATATTTTTATTCTCATCGAGTTTGACCGGAACAAACATCCATGAATCAATCAAGATTCTTTTCTCGAGGAGGAACATCAAATCCAACAAATTATACATCAAAACCGTTTATTAAGTAATAAATAGTTTCTTGAAAAAACTAATAATGAGTTTGTTAATTCTTTTAATTATAGCCCTCTGGTTTCCAAATGTGTCTTCTTTTTTTAACTCCCTGTTTTTTTCTCTCTTTGGTTCTTTCTTCCCCTAAAATTAGAAAGAAACAGAAAACACACACATATGTTCTCTATGTTTGAATTTAAAATAGAAAAAAATTTCGTTAGCTACACGAACTATACGAGAATGCATGACTACAAATCCGAACTAAAACAATGTGTTGATAACTACATCATCTATTGATATAGCATAGAAACACATCCGAACTAACATAAGTCATGTGCCAAACACCATGGCCATCACTTTCTTTACTTTTCCGGTGTACTGGTCGACTGACTCCGGCGTTGACTCATTATTTTTTTTTCTTCAACGAAAATTCCTACTTCTCTGGTCAAATCTTAATTTCCTTCAAAACCATAGATTCTCTTCAAGAACTTGATCTTAGCAACAAAAAATTCTCCGACTTTTTCTCTCTAGTCACAATCAACATCCTAAATCTCGTTCACCTCGTTATTCGGTTCAACAATTTCACAAGCTCGATTCCAGAAATCTCGATTGAAATCAAAATACACATCCGCCACTAGAGCTTGCCGTGGAGATCGAGATCCTTTAGATCTACATGGTCACGTTCTCTGCTTCATCTTCTTCGGCGAAGAAGACCACCATCGATTTCAAGAGGGGCAAGCGAAATGTTTCGCTTTCAATGAGGGTCCAAAGCGAAAGTTTTGAGAAATCTCTGATCAATTCTCACCGGAAATTTCACCAAGCTCCGATCAATTCTCACCGGAAACGGCTACCGCATCACCACCACCACCACCAGTTCCACAATACATCTCAAACGGTTTCCCAAAGATCAAATCATTACTTTTTTGCTTCATATAAGCAAAAGAAAAAAAAAAAGAGTTCAGTGGTTTGCTCTCTAGACCCAAGCTCCGAATCAGTCGTCTAAAACGAGCACGCTTCCTGTGAAACACACTGACGATGTAGGAGCTACGGCGAAGCATGAATGTAAATGCGGTGGGTATGGTGGTGGTTAAGAGATGCCTCGTCGATGGAAATCAAAGAAAATTGGAAGAAGAGGAGGACAAGTACATCTTTAGTTAAGAGATTGCAGATCGATTCGTCCAAAAAGTTCATGTAGATTTTAGGAAAATTTAAACCATAAAGTTTCTGGGACGAAGAGAAAGAGAAGAAGATAGTTCGAGAGATGATTGTGAGTGACAGAAAGGGCTCATGGCGGTTCGCTTGGATTGAATTTTCTTAATTCGCCTATCACCCAAATTAGCAAACGATTTTGGGAATTTCGTAAACCCTAACCACCCACTATTTTGATATTCATCAATACTCAGAAATTAAATGAACGAAAGAATCGAATTCAATGAAATTGAGAGAACCTACCGAATCAAAATCATATATGTAAATTAGAATTGACGAGGAAGAAAAAGCTCAAGAGGTCATTTTTTATGTTTTCATTTTAAAGTTTTTATTTAATTTGAATCGGATTTAATGAGTTAATGCGGATCAGGGTCGGAGTCCGTCGACCAGTACACCGAAAAAGCAAAGAAAGTGATGGTCATAGTGTTAGGCACATGACTCATGTTAGTTCGGATGTGTGTCTATACTATATCAATAGATGATGTAGTTATCAACACATTATTTTAGTTCGGAAGTGTAGTCGTGCATTCTCGTATAGTTCATGTAGCTAACGAACAATTTTCCTTTAAAATACTTAAAACATAAAGCTAATGACCTTTTGTTGGATTTATAACTAAACAAACACATTAGGATGTTCAACACACAACAAGGCTTAGTTTGATCTTATTATAATCATTAGCTATCCAAGAGTTTTCCTTTCATACAGTTTCCAGACTCGGGTTTGGCTCGGTCTTACACTCATCTAATCGGCTTTTTTGAAGTTGGAAAGCCGGATTAACCCACGCCCCACAGCTACATTGCATCCCAGCCCAGTTGAAATAACCTAACCGGGCTTTACATCCTAAACAAAGAAGCTTCTCTTCAACACATCCATCATGAACTGCAAAAAATCAAAAAGTGGTCAGAGCATTAGAAACAACTTCAAAGATTCTTGTTGAGATACAGAGTTGGTATATATCTATATATCTATATATAGAGCAAAGGGATTCTCACTTGTTTGCATCCATTTCATAGGCTCGACAAAGATGGAAGAGCATTGCACTTGTTCAGAGTTTCCGCTTCTCTTTTTCCAAGCAAAGCATTCTTCACCTTTCCCCGGTTCATGCGGGACTATGTTTTCCTCGATAGCAACTATTCTTCTGCATTTCTTACATCGGTACATGACTTGAGGCTTAGGGATAGGCTCCTGCGAAGAAGAATTAGTCTCCACCTCCACTCGCAACTCAGTCATAGCTTCTCTGCTATCTAAATCAAAGAAAGGGAAATCTCAGACCAAAAGAAGTTTCAATCTGATTATATCAAAATAGTCCAGGGTCAACATAAAAGGTCGACAGAGAGATACGCAGATTGTTAGAGTATATAAACGAGACTAAAACTCCTCAATTTGGTGTTAAATCGAGTATAAGTTTTGATTTTGAAGGCACCCACATGTCCGAAATTGCATTATAATTACAGAGAAACAATCAACAAACAAACCGATCCTAACACAAAATTCTCAAAATCCCTATTAAAGTTTTCAGCTTTCCAACAACAATTGATTTCCTCTAATACATGAGTCACTAAACAGATTAACCACGGGAACAACCGGGAAACAACACACATGGAATTCAATTGCAAGAGTACCAAAAATTGCTCAAACCACAAAAACCCTAGACCAGAAATATATAAACCTCGACGAGAAAACAAGCAATCACAAAACCTCAAAACAATGTTATTTTGGTATCTTTATCTGCACATTTAGTCAAATGCAGATAAGACAAGGCTTTCTTTGACTCAGTTGGTAACATCTTGAAATCACTTGTAGAATGACATGCTGTAGTACACGCGAGCTTCCGCACAACATGGTCTCATCTCGAGATTACAGATCGGGCAAGCTCGCTCTCTCGGAGACTCTTTGCTTGAGCTTAGCTAGCACTGTCGTAAACTTTATGTTTACATGTTACGACCCTCTGACTCAGCTAGAGTGTTTGGAATATGCCTTTTTGTTTCGTCTTTATTTTTTTTGATAATTCAAACCCCAAAACCAAATCCAACAGAACCAATTTCAAACCAAAATTTAAACCGAAACTCGAACCAATCTAAACCCACAAAAAGAAAAATCTAATTTAGTTAATTCAATCTTGAATTTGATAACCAATACAAATACCCACCAGTGACAAGAACCTTATCAGAAACATGTAATAAATAAACCAAAACTTGAATTGTTCATAATTGATTCAATGTTTTAGTTTAGTTTACAAAGGGAACACCAGAAGGAACTTTCTGGGCATACTCCAAATACTGTCTCCCAAAAAACTGCTTCAAATAATGCTCCTCATAAGGTATCCTCTCTGCAAAGAACCGCCACACCACAACTGCAAACGCAATCGCGGATATGGGATTACACATCATCACCTGCGTTCCAACAGACCAAACGAAAAACCCCGAGTAACTTGGATGCCTCATGATTCGATACACTCCTTTCGTCACAAGCTTATGATGCTCCTCTCGGCGAATCTTTATAAGGTGCGTGAATGATCTACCCGCTGTGATTATCGCGGTTTTGCGGACGATTTCACCGAGAACAATCATCATAAGACCGAAATTGCTGATCCACCAATGTTGTTTCAGCCCCGGGAACAAAACAATCTCGATTAGGTACTCGAGTACTGAGATTAGCATTGCTAATGCATAGTGTTTGGTGATCAAAAGTGAGCTTAAAGTAACTCTCGATGCTCCGTGATAGGCTATGGCGAGAATGTATTCTGATGTGTGGAAGAAGATTATAGCCAGGAACATTTGAGTTAACTGTCTGAACCCGGTGTCACTAAAGATCTCTGTCATTACTTCTTTACAAGAACTAACTCAGACCTGAAAAACAAGAAATGTCATTTTCTTATGAAGGAATAAGCCAAAGATGGGAAGCATTCAAGTATCCAAACATCACTTCACAAAAGAAATTTTCTTTAAACCCAAATCTCAAAAACTCAAAGCTCAGTCAAATTGAATAGATGAGATCTCCGTGTCTAGAAAAGTAATTCCTTAACTATCCTAAGCAAAAAAAAAAGGTAAAGGTGCAATATTTGCTTCTCTCTACCAAAGTCCACGCGATTCTCACTATCAGTTTCGAGAAATTTCCAGACACTTGCATTTTCCTTTGAGCAGCTGTCAATTTCAAGTTGGTATGTCTTAGATCCCCATGGCTATTTTGGGGTTCTGTTCAAATTTTCGCCTCTGGGTTTTTGACGAGGAAAAATAACCTAAGTGAAGAAATATGTGGTAGAATTTTTTGATAGGAAGTATAGAATGAAGAAAACCATAATTATTCAGTTATACGTATCTAATCATAAATCATTGTCTTAGATCTTCAAATTTCATATAGAAACTGTATTTTGAGTTTTTGAGATTTGGGTTTAAAGAAAAATTCTTTAGTGAACTGATGTTTGGATACTTGAATGCTTACCATCTTTGGCTTATTCCTTCATAGGAAAATGACATTTCTTGTTTTTCAGGTCCGAGTTAGTTCTTGTAAAGAAATAATGACAAAGATCTTTAGTGACACCGGGTTCTCCTTGTTAACTAAACTAAAACATTGAATCAATTATGAAGAATTCAAGTTTGGTTTACTTATTACCTGTTAAAGTTCTTGACACTAGTGATTATTTGTATTTGGTTATCCAATTCATGACTGAATTAACAAAATTAGATTTTTTTTGTGGGTTTAGATTGGTTCAAGTTTCGATTTAAATTTTGGTTTGAAATCGGTTCTGTTGGATTTGGTTTTGGGGATTGAATTATCGGAAAAAAATAAAGACGAAACAAAAAAGCATATTCCAAACTCTAGAAGAGTCAGAGGGTCGTAACTTGTACAGTGCTAGCTAAGCTCAGGCGAAGAGTCTGCGAGAGAGCGAGCTTGCCCGATCTGTAATCTCGAGACGGGACCATGTTGTGCAAAGGCTCGCGGGTCCTGAAGCATTTGTCCGCTCACCATCATCATACATCGATTGGATCAGGGTTTGGGTGTTGTGGATTTCTATCTAGTCGAATGGTAGGATTTTTGTTTAGAGGCCAGTTTGATTCTCATAGTATACGTTTTGGATCAATCAACTATATGAAACCATAATCTATAGTTCCACCTAGAATAACTAGCAACGAGAAATGACGATAAAAACAAAAACAAAAAAGCAAACCTTCAATAGCTTCGCGGGGAGTCTTAAAGCCCAAACCATTGTTCTTCCAGAATCGATAGTCTTAAAGCCCAAACCAATGTTCTTCCAGAATCGATTTACACCCTTTCCCGGTCTCTTTCCCTTTCCGGATTTCTTCGAGCTGATAAACAGAAACATACGAACCATATAAACAACTTGGAACTTGAATAGCATAAAATCACAGATAGAAATCGAATCGCAGGTTACCTAAGGAAGACCTTGGGTTGCTTTAGAAAAGCTTTCTCAGTCTGAAAATCGGCAACAAACAAAAGAAAGAAAATGAGAATCACTAAGTGGATATTTATCAGATAGATCGAAAGGAGCATACTGTAGAAGGAATACGATCAAGTCACCTGTTCCGCAATGGCTGCTGATCTGCTCTCGCGTTAGAGCTTGAGGTTAAAGAGCTTGAGGTTAAAGATAGAGCGGCAGCGGTAGGCTTAAGCTTCGAGAAAGAAGAAACCCTAATTTGCAAGACCACACTCTATTGGGCCCTTATATTTGGGCCTTAATATTTCGACCTAAGAATAGTAAACCTCATAAGTCATATGAGCATCTCCATTGGTGACAAGGATGTCTCACCAAAAAAAACTAATTTTTTTTTTTTTAGCATAAACAAGAAAATGTAAAAAAATAAAAAAAATTTGGACCAATCAAGAGTTGCCACGTCAGCTCGGTAGTGTCTCAACTTTTTGGTTGAGTGTCTCATTTGAGACACTCATGTGTGTCTCTCTCTCTTCAATTTTTTCATCTCAATGAAACACCCTTGATGCAGATGGTCTAACGATGATACTGAAAGTTTTTTTTTGGTTTCGGAATAATATAATAAAATTTTATCAACTAAAAAACAAAATTACTTATGTTCTAATTTGTTTTTTTTACAACTCGGATTATCCGGTTCAACGGACACCATGAGCTCCGAACCAGTTTGATGGGCGTTTATCCCTAGTTGGTTCTCGGATCAACGGACCATGAGATCCGGCTAATCATGGAGCTCGGAAAGCCATGTGAAAACTCATGTGGCCAGCGGGAGTCGAACCCGTTGGCCACCAGGGCCGGCCCTGGGCCAAGCCCATTGAAACATTTGCCTTGGCCCCAGTTTTTTTTTTCATTTTTTTAGCCCCCAAATATTTTTTTTTCATTTTTTGCCCCCCAAAATTTTTTTTTTCTTCATTTTTTAGCCCAAAAAAATAAAAACTTTAAAATTGGTCTTTGGCCCCCAAAATTTCAGGACCGGCCCTGCTGGCCACATAGGTTTTTACATGAGAGTCGAATATCACTTGTGAGTTACCACTGGGAGACTTTTTATTTTTAACGCTTGTTGTATTGCAATGAGGTGCTAGACCAAAGGAAACAAAGAGTTTTAAAAAAGAATACAGAAGTAAAGATACCAGTAGGTATCGTACAAGTCTCAGCAAAGGAAACTATTAAAGGAAATAAAGAGGCTATATTGATCCTTCCGCCGTCTTCTTCGAGGTCCTAACGCAAGATTCTTGCTTAGGTAGAGTTGGCTTCCGAGGCAAGGAGATTATGCAGCCAGGCAGGCCCATTACGACCTATATATGACTGATAACGATGGTCACGCGTCACGCTTAAAGCTATGGCATCAGCCGCTTGATTGCTTGATTCCGGGCTGTATTCCAGGCTCCAGGAGTCAAAGGCTCTAAGGAGTAGGAAGATCGTTTTCAAAAGCGGCCAGCATCTGGGATATTTATGAGGGTGAAGTAACGCGTCCCTAGCTAGGGTAAAAGGAGATTCGAATATCATCTTCTTGAACTGCATATTCCTTAGAGATTGAACTGCATATACCACTGGGAGACTATCGTTGAATTTATTTGTTTTGTTCGTTTAACTAAGTTAGGATTTTAACTCAGTTTTTTACATCTTCAATTAGTCCACTAGTTCTATTATGATCACTTGGGCCGTGAGTCCATGACAGTTAAGAGAAAGAAAGAAAAAAAAGAAAAAAAAATAATAATAATTGGGAGTTTTATTACATGTAGAACATTCAGAAAAGACCTTTCAAAGAAAAGATATTATATAATTACAAATGATGAATTGAGCAAAAACTGAAAACACATAACACCAAACATAACAAGACATCACATTATGGCCATGTAACTTAGTATATGTTGCCAAATTAAACCAACATTAACCACCTAACCCACAAAATGAAAACCATTAAAGCAACATCAAAATCCATTTCTCCATATAAATTAGAAGCATCCAAATAGCTTTGTTGGGGCAGTTCATGTGGCGCGGTACTTTGCAGCCATCTCCTAGGCCTTGAGAACATCTTCCCCGCGTTTAGCTTCGGTCATCGCTCTCTTCTCTTCAGCTTCTTTGTGGATTTGAGCTATTGTGTTCTTCATTTGCTCTGCGTACTCGACTTTCTTCTTGATTAGTTGCTCCTGTTATCATTCGGATTTTCAGGGGTCAAATTAGAAAAAAAAAATCTAAAAAAGTGGCAGCATTTTGTACCATGAACTTAGATTAAAACCCTAATTGATGGTAACGTGTTTGAGTGTTCCTGTTTTGGTCTTCTGAGTTTGGCTTTTGAATTCTGCAATGGTTCCCGAGGTAATGATTTCTAAATCGGTATATTTTTTATTGTGTAACACACTAACACGTATATCGTTTTCGTACTTGTGTTTTCGTATTTGTTCATCCTACCTTTCGTGCTGCATGTCGTTCCCTTTGTTTGGTTGCTCTTGGTGATGGAAGCGAACTCTGACATGTTTCGGGATTTATGTATTAATTGGGTTTTTGGTATGTTTATGAACGTCTTGAATTAATAATATTAATAAATGTGCTATATTTGAGAGTGCTATGTTTGGTATATAAAGTGTAAGCATGCAAACTTTTGCAAACATATCAATGAGATCGTGTTCCTTGAAATGACTATGTGTAGTTTTTGATCTCATTGATCTAAAATTATAAATCGCTATTCATTGAGTTTGGACACTATTCCCTCAATTGTAGAATTTTATTATTTAGATCAAAATTGAATTTTGAACTCTTTTAGTTTGGTAGTGTTTGATTTAAAAAATGTTACAAGTTCCGTCTTCGGTCTAAAAGTGTCTCATGGAATTTGGAGATAATATTAATAACGGATTTATTTTCTGTAATTGTTGTTGCACTTAGTGTTCTATTATTTTGGGCTAATTTCATTCCTGCATTTTAGTTACCATTGATTCACGGAATAGATAATTTTAACGGCTAACTAAAAAACAAAAATTGCGGATCTATATGATTTTCTTCGTGGTACTTATATTAAAAATCTATTCGTGGTACTTATATTTAAAATCTATTTGTATATTATGTCGGGATTATATGGTAGTAATATAAAGGAATATGAATGATTTGGTGTGATTAAAATATACATTTTAACAAATTAGATAACAACCAGTAATATATAATCAAACCGGTTGGCCATAACAACGAATGAGGTTTTATTATATACTAGGTGAGTCTCCGCGCTAACGCGCGTGTATTTTTATTTACAAAGTTTTTTGGTGCTTCTTTTTTAAAAAATGTATTTTTAGGTTATTTAGTTTAGCACATATTATTTTTTTCTCCCTAACTTTGTTTAGTTGTTGAGGAAATGATTGTATAATATGTAATTAAGTGGTAAGTATACATTGGGTTATCAGTCTCATGTCGTAATGAAGAATATGAAATACTCAGTCGCATTAAGAGTTTTTATATATCTAAGAGCACGAAATATCAGTCGTTCTCGTTTTATTTCCCAAGTTTTCTCCGACGTTGCATTCGGTGATGCCTCCACTACTTGTGCTCCAATCGTCGCCATGTTCAGTCGCGATCCGGTAAATTTCTGCTTGTAAGCATACCTTGGGTTATCAGTCTCATGTCATAATGAAGAATATGAAAGACTCGGCCACATCAAGAGTTTTTGAACATCTAAGAGCACAAAATATCAGTCATTCTCATTTTATTTCTCAAGTTTTCTCCGACGTTGCATTCGGTGACGCATCCACTACTTGTGCTCCCATCGTCGCCATGTCCAGTCGGGTATATATAAAATGTTGTTCTATCAATTTGAGAATCTAAAGAGGTCTTACAAAGATTCGTGTAATGAGTGTTGAAGACTGTCTCTTTCACGATGTAGAGAGATGAAAGAAAAATGTATTCATATGCTGCTGAGTCGTTTTAGCTTGCGTGCCATTTTTATTCATAGCTAGATTCTAAAAACGGTAAGATTTTCTACGAGTCGCCGTTAATCGGATTGATTCGTCTCTGCAATTAAGCACCGCCTCCTCGAGCTTCGAAGTCGCTATCTTTCTCAATCCATCGATAGCCGATCGATGCGGCGTTCTCGTTTTATTTCCCAAACTTTCTCCGACGTTGCATTCGGTGACGCCTCCACTACTTGTGCTCTCATCGTCGCCATGTCTAGTCACCTCTCTCTCTCTCTCTCTCTCTCTTTCTCCGACGTTGCATTCGGTGACGCCTCCACTACTTGTGCTCTCATCGTCGCGATTTACCTCTCTCTCTCTCTCTCTCTCCTTCTCGCCGGCTCTCTATCTTTCTCTCTTCCTCGCGCCGGCTCTCTCCCTCTCCCTCTCCCTCTCGTCGGACTTCTTTCCCTCTCCCTCAGGCTTTAAACCTGTTGAGTCTCTGGCTTGACTTTCAGGGTGATTTGACAACGTTTGCTGATATGAAGAGGATGTGGCTATCCCGAAAGTTTTTTTATATATATGAAGCCATTCCTAACGCCAACTTAGCCTTTTTCATGCAGTCTTTATATGCTCATACCACCGGTAAGTTGAGGTCTATTTCATGGATTTTTGGAACACTCGGAATTAATTTTTCGTTGCTGTCTATATTCACATTGTGCTTGTTTTCTTAGCTAAGCTCACAAGCAAACCTTATGTCTACATGTCACATGGTTAGTATTGGAGATTCCTTTTCACGAAGACTTGGAGGTAACCCCGCGGATGATTCTCGGTTCATGGCAGAAGTTTCGAAGCAGCTTATGCGGAAAAAATCTGGAGTTAATAGGAAATCTGGTTCTCAAGGGAACCACCCCAAACATCCTCCACATCGAGCTAGATGAGTGCTGATACGCTCAGCTAGAATGTTGTAGCCATTTCCTGAAGTTTCTCCATAGAAAAGCTTCTCTGTAACTTTTTTTGGTTTTTTATTCTTTTTTTGGCCAAATAAGTTCTCTGCTATTTAGCTCTTGTATTAAACTTTCCTTTTGGTAATAATATTTACATTTTATCAACAAAAAAAAAGACTTGAGGTCTCTATTGCCTTCATGAGATCCAACCTTTCAAACCCAAGTTCAGAATTTATATCACACTTCGTAAGTGTTTACCTTTGTTGTTGTTTTGGTGAGATTTATAATGGGTACATAACGATTTGATCTATCTTTTTCACTAGTTTCCTTCTTCAAACCTAAAACGTGAAAGCTGTTGTGATGTGATTCATTCATTGAGCTTTAGCCGATTTTAACTGTCTGTTTGTATTATTTATACTCTTATTAAAAGCAATTATTTTGAAGTTCTCCTCATCGCTAGAATCATAATTAACTTGTAAGGTTATCATCTTGCAGAAGAGCTTGGGAANACTCGAAGAAGAAAGAGAAGAAGAAGCTAACCACGGAAAAACCCGGCTGGTATCGATCGATACTGGCCGGTATCGATCGATACTGGCCCCCTTCCGGACACGGGCATTACAGTTTGTATTATTTATACTCTTATTAAAAGCAATTATTTTGAAGTTCTCCTCATCGCTAGAATCATAATTAACTTGTAAGGTTATCATCTTGCAGAAGAGCTTGGGAAATTTAGGGATCTTATAGTTGAGGCAAAAGATAAAGATGTAGAGATAGCTACGGATGTGGCAAAACAACTGCTTGATAAAAACGTGTTTTTATTTGGAGCTGTGGAAGTTAATGAAGCGTCTGCAACCGAGAAACTTAATCAATCAACAGAGCTACAGAATGCACTTCTGCGCTGTGCCTATGAAAAGTATGTCATTTGGTCCCTAATTTTTTCCTGAAGGACTAACAAATCGTAGTTTGAAATAACCCTTTTTAGTGATATGATTCTCATCTTGACTTGAACAGATTAAGCTCTAACACCGAGATTGAGCAATTTATTCATTTGGATATGGTGAGTACGAGATAGCTAATCTTTTAAGTATTTACATTTCTGAGATTTGCATTATTGAATATCTATGTTGCTCTTTCCCTAAGATAGAAGACAAAAGATTATACAGATGTATGTCCAACATTTTGATTATTTTCTTTACTAAGTTGTTTTATATTGCCCTATTCTTGTTGCTTATCAGGGTAATGAAGTTGATTTGAGTTACCTACATAAAATGTCTATAGAATATGCAGAGGCCAAGAAGCGCGCAATCAAAGGTATTCTACTTCATATGAACTGTTTGGGCGCATATTTTTTCATTTCTCTAAGTTTTACCATTGATGCTATTTGCCTCTCATCCCATCACTGAAAGAGCAAAACTGTAAAGTTTATTTGATTTCGACCTCTGTAAGATTTTAAGCACGTGTGTTCGTAATGTTTTTTTGTGGTACCATCATGATTCATTATGCTTATATCGCTTGTTTGGTAATCCCAAGGTGCATAAGAAATAGTGGAGATTGAGTATATAAAGCACATATCAGAAGAGAAAGAATTGATGGGAGAGAGAGTGGAGAAACTGAAAGAGGAATGGGATTCGCAAAAACTTTCGTTTTATGAACAAACCAAGCTTGATTCTCTTGCTACGACACTGAAACTTCTGAAAGATGTTGCACATGATGAAGATTATGGGTTTGATGAGCTTGACCGCTTACTTTCTGAGGGCTGATTTAGCCATTGTAATTCACCGGTGAAAGTTTCATGGATGCCGGGAAATGAAAAGCAATGGAATTTACAGGTAAGCTTTTGTCGATCAGACTCTGTATCACATGTTTGTCTTCTGGTTCTGACGATGAACTTTTTGATCAGGTAATATCAGAGTCAGGAACTACAACACAGTCTCATAAAATCAAGAGAGCAAGGTGTTGATTAGGAGAATATATTAGTTAGTCTTGTTGTGAACTCAGTATCGAACAATGGGATTAAGGATGTTAGTTGGTGTCAAATGACTATGTCCGGTTTTTTAGCATATCTTAAAAAGAAAAAAATGCCATTTAAATCTTCAACTTTCAAAATCCGGCCATTAAAAGCACGAACTACCGGATTGTCCATTTAAATCCTCAACTTTCATTGACTTTGTTTTTAAATCCTCAACTTTCTTTGACTTTGTTTTTAAATCACAAACTTTGTTTGATTCGGCCAAAATAGGCTTCAGAATTTCCGTTAAACAGAAAACGACGTCGTTTTGTTTTAAAATTAAAACGGGGAAAATGCCATTTAAATCTTCAACTTTCAAAATTCGGCCATTAAAAGCACGAACTATCAGAAAAATGCCATTTAAATCCTCAATTTTCGTTGACTCGGCCAAAAAGAGCACGTCGTTAAGTCCGTAAACGGATCGGATTAACGGGGTTACAATTCCGTTAAAACTCAAGGTTAACTCATACGACGTCGTTTTATAATCCAATTTCGTTGACTCGGCCAAAGTTTTTTCTTCTTCCTTTGCGACTTTCCATTCACGGGAACTAGCTTCGAGTTTTTTCTCCGGTTCATTATGGTTTACCTTTCCTTTTAGCTACAACAATGCAAGAGTTTCAGACTTTCTCCTCTCAATAAACATATCTATCCCAAAACATAAAGACCAGATTTAAACCAAAGCATCCCCACAACCACAACAAGCAGTATCGTCCCAGATATTTCGGAGGCTTAAAACATATCGACGGATATGTAGCCTTAATTTATTCATTTTTTTGTTTTGTTTTTCTATTTTTTCATAATTTAATACATATTGTTTAAAACACATTTTTAAAAAATCATATAAATATAATTAATTAACTACACAGTTTGAATTGTATATGCAAAAAAAGATCACATATAATTAACTGCGTTTTGGTTAGTTTTATATAAACTCTATCTCACATATATATAGTTATTCTACATTTAATTTTTATTTAAAATGGTGAAAACACATATTTATTTTTAAAATATCGGTTCTATATTATGTGAAAAAATATGATAAAAATTCTCTCAAAAATTGTAAGTGGAAAAAAGAAGGAAATGGAAATCAGAAAATGTAGTAGAATAAAGAAAAAATGTAAAAAGATAAAATGTGGGTAAAATATTCCGAACAAAAATGTCTATCCAAAAGGGACATGGAACCAATAATATTCCACTACACCAACTTGGAAATTTGAAATATGGCCTTAACATGTATAGTATTTAAATGTGGCCTAAATCATATATTTTATAAGCCTTATGGAAGGGACGGCTCTGACAACAAGCTTCGAGCTTTCGTTCTGTATGGAGATATTCATCAGAAAAGAAAGACCCTTTTGCAAAATACGATAATTTACCCAGACAATGATCATCGGAACTGAGTTAAAAGTAGAAAACTTGTTCGGTTACCTGAATCGAACCAGAAACAATGGTGCACGAAGTCAGGGCATAGAACGGGCGAGAAACCCACTTTCGATCTCAAATATAACTGGCATTTGTAGGAAAGACTATAGACTTAAACATTTTAATCAAAGACGAATCAAAAGGAGACTGAACAACCTACAATCACTATCACCACCAAATAGAATGACCAAATCAAGCATAACAATAACCATTGTCATGGATCGAGATTCGTATCTTACCTACAACAAATATGGTTGGCGAGAGAAAGCCGAGGTGGCGATTCTCCGGATGAATTAGGTTTTCCTCCGAGCCTAAGATGCTTCAACCGAGAGATTACTATACTACTACTACGAAGAGAATATGGGAAGAAGCCGGTGATCCCTAATTTTTTTAAATCATTGAATTGCTGATGTGGCATTTCCATTATATGCATAATTAATACATCTTTGTGGAGATAAGTTTATTCAAGCTGGATTCTTCTAACTCAATGATAGTTGATTTTGTTCGATGAGTTTAAATATCAGTATATCATTACTACATCTCATAGATATGCCTGATCTGACATTAAGGTTCATTTAAATCTTAGATTGATTCTCCATTTGTCTCTCTGTCTAACACAAACAATTTGGTCCATTGGAGAGGAGAGTTGGTACTAGTATTACACTAAAAGCTTATCATCCTTGCAAATCCTCATTAGTGTTCAGTTATATCCACTAGGTAGTACTAAAACGCACGTGCCGGGATGACGATGGATTCTCTTCAGGAAGATTGAGTATTTGCTGAATCTGGTAATGAGCCTGCAAAAAGGTTCACACCAACCATTAACAAAGCAAATTTCCAGATGAGAGACTTCATCATATATGTCATGATGATGCAGAGTTGTTAAACAGTGGTTTTCTACTTCTGACTCAACCTCGTAAGACCAGTACCACCAAGCAACAATGAATTATTTACAAAGCAACAACTTACCAGTTTGATGCGCCCTTTGATCTGTGTAATAACACCAGTTACCTCTTCTAATGGTCTGGAAAAACAAAAACCCACCATTTATAGTATCAACATTCAGTCACTATAATCGTATTTAACAAGACAACTCATTCGTCATATACAATGAGATTCAGCCATCTTTTTCCTCCAAGTTACCCAGAAGCAAACAGCAATGCCACAAAGTCGTGTATAGAACAGCCTAATTTGTGTACATTAAGGTTTGAAGAGGTGAATAACAGAATTTTGAAAACTTTGAGAAAAGCAGAGCATGTGAAGCAAAAAAGCAAAGCGTTATCATACTTTTTAATTCTTTCCTCCCTTTGTGAGATATAGTCAAGAGCTTCTTGCCGGGTGAACTCCACATAAAAGCCGAGCCCTACATCCATGAATATGTGCCTTGTATCTGGCCTGAACTCAAACAGACACCCAAATCAAGTGTAAACGAAATCAGAAGCAAGCCTGGTAGATATCATCTCCAAATTTCATCCGCATTTACAAACGTTTTCTGCTCAGTAATACATAACTAGCATCTAACATACATAACACAGTGAAAGTACACTACTTAACTGCATAAGTTTTTGTGCATTAAGCTCCCTATGGAGACAGTGTATGACATTTCCCATATAATGACTTGACTATGATGAAACGAAAGAACCAGAGCTATAAGAGACGTACACTTCAGCTTGCATGTAAACTTCTGAACCGAGGTTGACCATTGTTTTGAGACTATTTACACCATTTTTCTCCAGCGTTTCTACGTTTTTCCGCAAGTCAGAGCTGGAGTGGAAGTAACCGTTAAGGAACCAATAATTTCCAACCAAATTAGAGCTCACTAGAACAGCAAAGTATTGTGAACGACAACGACTACACCAAGAACAGTTCCTCTAGATTACAAGATACACAAAAACCAAGTGAAAAACTGAATCAGTCATCTGTACTGGGGCTAAGACAAGGGAGAAACAAACAAAATATTAAGGATCAGCTAACTGAGATGTACATTTCGAGAAGCAAGAGTCTTTTCTATACAAAAGGATACAGTACTTTTTGTTCTTCAAAGATCTTGTCCCTGCAAAACCAACAAATGCAGAGACCACAATGAATAAGCATTAAAAAAGAGACTGCAAATAAATAGCATACAAAAAGACAAACTAACCTAACCCTACATACACTTTAAAATCATACATACAATCTAAAATCTGGATTTGAAAAGGAGGTAAATTTGAATACCGTGAAGCAACTGTGTGAACAAGCTTCTGTTTTAAACCATTATCGATGATTTCCTCCAACAACTGCAAGTCCTTTTGACGTCCCTCCTCCATTACTGCAACATGACCCAAAGATATCAAGCTTGAGGCTCTAGCAAAAGTGAAATTAACAAAAAATTGAGCGATAAGACCATACCAGCAATACCCTAAAAAGTCTCTGCTCAGTAATTACTAGGAGTGGATTACAAAACAGTGAGACAGTGCTAATGGGCGGAGACAAAACCTAAACAAAACAGAACAGAAAGCAAAACCGGAGAAAGAGTGGATTCCTCTAAACAAAAATCGTGGTAAACACTCGAAGAGAGAACACAATTACGCAATTCAACTTAAAATATGAGAATCAAACTGGTCTCTAAACAAAAATCCTACCATTGAGGATTCGACTCACGGGCAAGGTGATGACAAAGGTCTAGACTCGACTGATCCTATGGTGACAGCGATGTTGAACTACGGTGACGGTGACGGCGAGCGAGAAAGAGGTATTTCCGTGGTTTAAATTGGTTCAAGTTTCGATTTAAATTTTGGTTTGAAATCGGTTCTGTTGGATTTGGTTTTGGGGTTTGAATTATAGGAAAAAAAATAAAGACAAAACAAAAAGGCATATTCCAAACACTCTAGCTGAGACAGAGGGTCGTAACTTGTAAACATAAAGTTTATGACAGTGCTAGCTAAGCTCAGGCGAAGAGTCTCCGAGAGAGCGAGCTTGCCCGATCTGTAATCTCGAGACGGGACCATATAGTGCAGAGGCTCGCGGGTCCTGCAGAATTTGTCCGATCACCATCATCATACATCGATTGGATCAGGGTTGGGGTTTTGTGGATTTCTATCTAGTTGAATGGTAGGACTTTTGTTTAGAGGCCAGTTTGATTCTCATATTATACGTCTTGGATCAATCAACTATATGAAACCATAATCTATAGTTCCACCTAGAATAACTAGCAACGAGGAATGATGATTGAAAAACAAAAGCAAACCTTCAATAGCTTCGCGGGGAGTCTTGAAGCCCAAACCAATGTTCTTCCAGAATCGATTTCCACCCTTTCCTGGTCTCTTTCCCTTCCCGGATTTCTTCGAGCTGATAAACAGAAACAAACGAACCATATGAACAACTTGGAACTTGAATAGCATAAAATCACAGGTTACCTAAGGAAGACCTTGGGTTGCTTTAGAAAAGCTTTCTCAGTCTGAAAATCGGCAACAAAAGAAAGAAAGAAAATGAGAATCACTGTAGATGTTCCGCCATGGCTGCTGATCTGCTCTCGCGTTAGAGATTGAGGTTAAAGATGTAGGAGGCGATAGAGCGAGCGGCAGCGACGGCTTAATTTGCAAGACCTGATTATATAATAAGAAATTTCCAGCGACACCACACTTTATTGGGCCCTTATATTTGGGCCTTAATATTTCGACCTAATAATAGGAAACCTCATAAGTCATAACGATGATGCTGAAAGTTTTTTTTTGGTTTTGGAATAATATAATAAAATTTTATCAACTAAAAAACAAAATTATTTATGTTCTAATTTGTTTTTTTTACAACTCGGATGATCCGGTTCAACAGACACCATGAGCTCCGAACCAGTTTGATGGCCGTTTATCCCTAACTGGTTATCGGATCAACGGACCATGAGATTCGACTAATCATGGAGCCCGGAAAGCCATGTCAAAATATTATAAATATATCTTGTAACATTTTTACTTATCTTTTTTGTGGAAGAAATTGTTCATGTCGTCTTTGAACCAATCAAAAGCACTTGGTCAATAATGTATAAATCAAATGCCATACAAATTGTCAGATCAAACATTGAGATTAAAAAAAATCAATAGCTCAAAACAAAAAAAAACAATTTTTACTTTTTTATCTTTTAAAAGCCAATAAAATAAGATCTTACACTTTTTAAAAAAAAATTAATATCCATTATTCTAAAGTCAAATTCTTTACAACATTTTTTCTGAAATACATTAACAACTTAAAGTTAAAGTCCCTAACAATAATCTCTCCCTATCAGATCGAGGAATTTTCAGCTCAAAATAATTATGGGAGTGACACATCAACAAAAGTTTTTAAATCAAACTTAAATTAATTGTTTAGACTTTTACCATTATGGTAAATATAAATTAGAACCATTCAAAATCTCAACTCTTGAGTCATTAAGCAACTTCTCGTACTTCAATGAATTTTTCTCCTTTATATATCTATCTCAAAACTCATATGGTAAGCTTTATGGTGAAGCGCTGAAGGTGGCTGTGATGTCACTTACAACTCTGTCTCAACTCTTTTAGCTTGCGTAAGCTGCTCTTTCCCTTAAAAGCGCTATCATGTTCTTTCTTTTCCGAAATGGATTCGTTTTCATTCTCTCTATAATATGCAAGTAACAAAAAGATTTTAAATACATGATGGTGATGGATTCAACATCTACCATTTGGCCAATTTATTTTTATAACTTTGTGATAATTTATTGTTCTTCCGAAAATATATTGAATTAGTTGAATAAATTGGTAACTTTGACTAAGAGAGTACAAAATTAATTTATAGTACAAAAAGTGACTTTTCTAAGCGAATATCTTAAGTTAACATATTGAAAGATAAAAAACTATACGTTATTCATTATTGCGCCATAAACATGTTTAGAACAAACAATTAAGACAAAAGACGTACTAAAACAACTAATTTATAGCTTAAAGTCCAAAATGATGATTATTAGAGTCCAAGGAAAAATGTCCACACATCTGATCTAATGCTTAGATCTTTCTCTGGAAATGTCAGAACTTCAAACGACCTCTGGTCATGGTGGTTGAGCTCGGGGTATCCTTGCCAATAATGGTGGAAATAAATCTCAAAGTTATCTGTAGAAATAGCCACAATCGACATCATTGACTACTATCAAAAAATAATGATATACAAAAAATGAATTCTACTATCTAAACAACACACGTATGTATCGAAATTATTGATTTCCAAAATTCTAGGATAATTCATCTGCTCGCAAAAATAGAAGTAAAAGAAACAAATAAAAAAAATTACCAAAAGAATTACATGGGCATATACCCCGAATGGTAAGAAGAGTTGCATTTGAGAACTCCAATTTTCTTGTAAGCTTCCATGGAGTACATGCTGCAAGTTGGAATATAATGACAGCTTAGTACCGTGCTATCATTATAATCTATGTTCTAATAACATAAATATCATAGATATCTTTTGGTTTAGTTAATTAGTTTCATGAATAAATTAGCATATTTCACGTTGCAAGAAAAAAGACCAAAGGGAAGAGAAAAGAAGGGCATTACGTCCAAAAAAGAAATTCAAAAATTATCAATATACTAAGCAAACATAAAAAAATATCTTGAGCTAAATATCGGAACCAAAATCAAAGATATGAAGAAAGCGGAAAAGTAAGAAATGAGATTTCGATATTCAAACCTTGTAGACTGAATCACATTCTTCAAAGTGATAAGCCAACTTCTATGTTCCTTTCTAGATCGGCGAGGTTAACAGCCGTGAGTTTTTCATAACTGAAACAAATAAGCACAAATGAAAACGTTAAAAAAAAAATCAATATTATTTGAGGTTTTTACGAAGATTTTTGTTTCTTATGTTACCCAAGCTTCCTGCCTTTGAGGTCTTCTTCCACGTTTATTATAAGAAGACACGGTCAATCCATCACTCGTCTGGATCAAGCACTCGTCGTCACCTATTTTTAACAAACAACTTCACAGGTTAAGAGTATGAAAGTTCACAAATAATTGATCATACAAATATACATATTCACAAAGATAATGAAAAGTTCATCAAATCCATAAAATATGATTGTTAGTTATCGTAATATAATACCTTAATTTTGTTGATCAGTTCTGCAGCTTCTTTAATGCTAGCAAATTGTGTGCACCTCTCGAACCTGCAAAGGGCAAAAACAAAAAGTGTATTAAATCTCAAAATAATTCGGGTTTATGTGCGAATATTTATAGGAGAGGTTTAGGTTAGAAAAAATTAGGTTTATGTATTTCAATTTTATTTTTAAAGTTAGTATCTTATCAAAAAATATTGTTAAAATATTTCGAAATATTTTGGATTTATAGAAACTGAATTTGATTGGTTATGTAAATCCTCAATATATGAAAAGCATTAAACTGAATTTTATTGTATTTCAATTGTTTACATGTGAATAATTTATTTATGGTATTTATGTATAAATTATGCTAATATTAATCGATTTTCTATTATTTTTAGTTTCTTGATTTGATGCAGAGAATAACTGAGTGAGAAGATCTCGAAAATAAGAAGATTTGTGAGTATCTTGGAGTGCACGATTATAGCATAATCAAATATCTGATTATCTGATTTGTTGTGATTATGGTAACTTATATATCTGTTTTTAAGGAAACACCGAAATATCCTCTTCAAATATAATCTAATATTCGATTGTTATTTTTAATGTAATTTTGGAAATGCGTTTCCTTTTTTTCATCCGACAATTATAATGATAATTATGAAGGATATCTTCTTTTGTTAAAGGTAATACGATTTTTAAAGAAATGAACTATTCTGCAGTTTTTTATTTGTTTGTCAACCAACTATTCTGCAATTAATTATTCAAAAATATTTGTGATAAAATTGAATTTAGACTTATATTTTTCAAAATTTCTTTTTTGATCAAATTTAAAAATAGTTTAAAGAATTTATTTAGATAAATATATAAATGAATTGGTTAAGTTGTTAAAAAAATCAGATTTAATTAGTTTGGAAAGATTTTTTTCAGATTTTTTAAAAATAAAATATTTATGTTTGGAAACAAAGATAAAAAGAAGGGAATAGTATATATCCGGAATAAAAATAATAGATCTTTCCGGATATTATATTATAGCATTAAGATAATAATAGGAAAAAAGATAATAGCAGAAACATGATATTCAAACATTGATTTCACGAATATTCCTTAAATGATTGAACCGTAATAAACAATATTCCTTAATTTAATATCCAAAATTATTAATTAGGAAATCGACTTTAAAAAAAAGAAGGTTGTTTGGAAACAAGATTAAAAAAGAAGGGATAATAGATATCCGGAATGAGATTAGACTAAAATTTGTTTGGTTACAAAATGTTACCCTGTTTTAATAGTATAGATAAGTGTTGTTTTTTTTTTTGACCAAGACATTAATTAAATAAAATTCACAATGGTTTTTACAAAAAAAAATGTAATTTAGGATAGTTCTGAATCGTCAATAGTAAATGTGATTAAGTATATAGTTTGAATATTTTCCCAATATGTTCTCAATGGTATAAAATCCATACATATTAATTACATATCTCTATAAATCTAGTAGTCTAGATTTAAAGTTGGTAAGAATCAGGTCAACAGTGAGAATACTAATCCCAAGAATATAGTATGAGGTTAACATTAGAATCGTAATATGGAAACAAAACCAGGTGGTTACCAATTCAAATTAGATTACATGTAAGGATGTAACAAACTTCGGTTATTTTTTCCTTGTTTTAGAGTCTTTGGTTATTTTAGAAGGAAACTTGTCATTTTACAATATTACTAAAATCCTTATTTGGCATTATTTTAATTTTTTTTTGAAAACAAATCTACAAAACCAATATAAATATACTCTGTCTTGTTCTTTTTTCACAAACAATCAACCAGAAGGAAAACGTTTCTCTGGTTTTTTTTTTTTTGTGTTCTTAAAATATCTCAAAGGTAAAGAAGAGTTTCTCTTTTCTTCGAAAAATTGCATTTATATATTTTTCTGTCAAAGTTTGTATTTTTAGATATCCGTTAATATGTATGTATTATTGTCGCTCTTTTGTGACAAAATGAAATATTGCATAACTTCTACAATGTCTATATCAAAGCTACAGAAGATCAAAATCATCTAAACCAATAACATGTGATATCTTTATGGAAATATTAATTTGATCATATTCTTCTATGTTAATCATCTTCTTGCGTACGTGTTTCCATCTTGTGTAGATGATTCGGTTAGTGTTTGGCATTCTAGTCTGTTTGGCTATATTCCGTTTTCCGGCGATTGAATCTCGGAGGCACCATAATTTGGCGAAATCCGGTATTGAATTCTCGGCATTGAATTGCCGGAAACACAGCGCGGTGCTAACTGATTTTGGTGGAGTTGGAGATGGGAAAACTTCTAATACAAAAGCGTTCAAAAAAGCTATAAGCAAGCTCAGCAAAATGGCGAGCGACGGCGGAGCTCAGCTCGTAGTTCCCCCTGGAAAATGGCTCACCGGAAGTTTTAACCTAACCAGCCACTTCACTTTGTTCATCCAACAAGGTGCCACCATCCTTGCATCTCAGGTAATGTAATGTAATGTGTTTGATTCCGGTTTGGTTCCGGTTTGGTTCAATCCATGACGAGTTAATGCAAATTCAATTATTTGACAAACGATCAGGATGAATCTG
Organism: Eutrema yunnanense; assembly: GCA_002933935.1. Classification (NCBI taxonomy): domain Eukaryota; kingdom Viridiplantae; phylum Streptophyta; class Magnoliopsida; order Brassicales; family Brassicaceae; genus Eutrema; species Eutrema yunnanense. The sequence goes on along the minus strand of PKML01069614.1, from coordinate 131,808 downwards.
AATGGCCAGTGATCGGTCCCTTGCCATCGTACGGGAAAGGAAGAGACGGAACCGGAACCGGGAGATTCAACAGTCTCATCTCCGGTACAAACCTAACCGACGTGGTTATCACCGGTAAATTCCAACACAATCACACCAAATTATCGATTTCACACCCGTAAAACCGGACGGTACTGATCGAATATGGATTTGAATTTTTATTATAGGTAATAACGGGACGATCAACGGACAAGGACAGTACTGGTGGGACAAATTCAAAAAGAAGCAGTTCAAGGTGACTAGACCGTACTTGATCGAGCTCTTGTTCTCGGAAGATATTCAGATCTCGAACATCACTTTGATCGATTCTCCGTCGTGGAATATTCATCCTGTCTACTGTAAGAACGTCATCGTCAAATCCGTCACCGTTCTCGCTCCCGTCACTGTTCCCAACACCGACGGTATCAATCCAGGTATGGTGGTAGGGGATGATCCTATCCAACGTTGCAATATTACTATCTTACGTGGCATTGTTAGATTATTAGGGATGTATAGTCCAGTTTACGTGGCTTTGCGATACATCTGATGTGGCACATGTCGTCATCCTCTGTTTTTAAGTGTGTGTTTTAACTTTTAAGCGACTCTGTTTCTTGTATGGTCCTTTTTCAGATTCTTGCACAAACACACTGATCGAGGACTGTTACATAGTCTCCGGCGACGATTGCATCGCCGTCAAAAGCGGTTGGGACCAATACGGAATCAAATTCGGGATGCCGACACAGCAACTCTCAATCCGACGGCTCACATGCATCTCCCCGAAAAGCGCAGGAGTAGCCTTAGGAAGCGAAATGTCTGGAGGAATCAAAGACGTCAGGATCGAAGACGTTACTCTTATCAACACGGAATCCTCCATCCGAATCAAAACCGCTGCGGGACGTGGCGCTTACGTCAAGGACATTTTCGCGAGGAGGATCACGATGAAGACGATGAAATACGTTTTCTGGATGAGTGGAAATTACAATCAGCACCCTGACGAGGGATACGATCCCAAGGCGTTGCCGGAAGTTACGAATATCAATTTCAGTGATATGACGGCCGAGAACGTTACGATGTCGGCGAAGCTCGAAGGGATTGAGAAAGATCCGTTTACGGGTATTTGTATTTCGAATGTGACTATAGCTTTGTCGGCTAAGCCTAAGGAAGTGCAGTGGAACTGTACGAATGTGGCTGGCGTTACGAGCAGAGTTAAGCCGGAGCCGTGTAGTTTGTTGCCGGAGAAGAAAGCTTCGGGGAAGAATGCGAACTGTATGTTTCCGTCTGATTTGATTCCGATCGAGAGTGTTGTCTTGAATAAGTGCTCTGTTTGATATAGTAGTGAAACATGAAAATGAATTACAAAACTTATAAATAACATTATTATAACGTTTTATAATTCCTAAAGCTTCTCTATTAATTTTCTATTTAGAATCCGTTAGAGAGTCTTGGTTATAATTATCAAAAAGTTTCATTTTGAACACCTCTATTTAAAACAACTAGTATTAGAATTACTTTCTCATTCCAATATTAGTTACACAAAATAGAAAAAAATCAAAAACAAATTTGGACAAAGAAGATGAAAAAAAACTCGTCGTTGGCCTCTGTGAATACCTTAAATAGCACATGTAACGGAGATTACTTAGTCTCAGTTTCGGTTTCGGGTTTGGGATCTCTCCGTTATAGAAAGATGCAAAGAAACATTTGTGTATATATATATATATATATAGGAAAAAAATGGATTACATAATGGTACAAGCATGGGGATTATCATCGCTGAACATCGAAGCCGCAATCTCATCGCCGGCCACAGCGACTGAGTACATGGCCGGAGTGTGGAAGAAAGTGTGGACACCACCGGTGGGATCGGTACGGTGTGTATCGGAGTAATAGTGGTTGGTCACATAAGAAGGATATTTATAGAAAGAGGCAAAGTGGCTATTACCTAACCGGTATGGCCACGGTTCAGCCGCCTTACCGGCCCGTCGTACCGCTTTCAATACCTTCTTCTCCTCTAACCGGTATCCTCGAGCCGTCACTTTTTGAGTTTCCATCTCTACTTCCACTTCTTCCACTCCTGCACGTAAACCAATAATAACCGGATAAATTAATTTTATCTGACCAACCGGAGATATCAATATTCGTTTTAGATCGGTTGGATATGCTTAAGATTTGGTTGAGATGTTCAGTCCCGATAAGCGAACCAAACGAATACTTAATTTGGTTGAAATGAATTCATTTAGTCAATCTAAAACTCAATCCATATATATATCAAACTGAAAAAAAAACGAGACAAAACTTTTACATTCGTTTGACAATTATAGATATATATAGATATAGTTGCATGCATCCATATTAAATTTAGTTTTACTTTGGACCTTTGGTTACTAACATTCTGAAACTAAAAAGATAAAGAAAAACTTGAATTAATCAAAACCAAGAAGAATAAGGTTAGAATGAGTAAGCAACTCATACTTAGAATGAACCAAGAAGAGTAAGATTAAAACTCGTAAGATTAATTAAATACCTTTGACCTTGAGTAGAGTCTTCTTAAGCTTAGAAGCACATCCTTCACAATCCAAGTTTGGAACTCTTATCTCCACTGTCATCTACAAACATATATTTCAGTTATTTAATATTCATATCTGTATATACATATATAGCGATATATGTGTATATAAGAAAATGAAAATATGTGTGTAAATTGTAAACGAAGGACAATAATTAAGAAGATTGGAGTAAGATATATACTCACAGACATCCTTAGAAACACAATCCAAGCTTAAATGCTCCCTCCAAGCTTACTTAGTTCCTTATAAAAAAGAAACTCCCTCCAAGCTTACTTAGTTCTAGAGAAGGAAGCAGACGGTAAATGCTCTATATCATGGATGCATATTTATAGGTAGATTATGTATGTGTGTGTAAATATAGACTATATGTATTTGATTTGGATTATTATTTTCATAATCTATTATAGTATATTAGTATTTGTTATTATGTAAAGGCTTCTTGGGTTGTGAAATTGGGAGACAAAGGAAGAACACAGCACACGCGTGAAATAGCAAAAGGTGTGAGCTTTAGCCTTTAGGTTTTCTTTTCTGCCCCAAATCATATCGCTCTCAGTCTCTTCCAACTTGTACTTGTAATACTAACTTGTGTATTTCTATGTCAACAAATATAGATTAGATTTTTTGAAGTTAGAAATAAGAACCGTTAAGTATAATACCATTCCGAGTCAAAACAATCATTAGATAAATGACTAAATAGACTTGAGTTTTTGAAGTTATAAATAAGAACCGTTTAGCCAACATAGCCATGACCGTTTGGTTACCATCATTTCATTTAAATTTATCCAACTATATGGATGTATATCAAGATTTATTGTTGGTAAAATTAATAAAATTTCAGTGAGTTATATATATGGTGTACACGAATAATATGGCACCGCCAAATTTTATAAAAGCTAAATGGTTAGTTGATGTTGATAATTGAAGCAGTCCCTGTTGAACCCGAATTCGCACATAGATCGTAGATCGGCAAATTCAGTTTAGGGTTTAGGAGAATTATTTTACTAGATTTATAGCTGTGCCGTTGAAGGCTGCCTACGTACCCTTCAAATAGGGATCAAGCCAAAACGTAGTTCTTGTTACAAAGGATGTTGTATGATTTTTTTTTAATCATTAAGAATGAGGCGATGGCCTCCTTATTTATAAGTCTTGAAGTCCTTAGCTCTTCCTTTTCCTTCTTGACTTTGTATTGGCAATTATCCTTTTTCCTTGAAGCTGATAAGGATAATCTCCTTTCTTTCCGGGATTTGCCTTTATCCAAATAAAGGAAATCTTCTCTTTATTAATTAAAGGAAATTTCCCTTTAATTACGTAGATCGGTCTCGATGGGCCTTGAAGTTGATTGTTGGGCTGATTTCTATTCAAACCGGGTTAAACCGGGGGAGTGCTAAATCCCCCTCTAACAGTCCCTACTATAAAGAAGATAATAATATGAAAACGGAATGATTTCAAAGCTTTGTGAACCCTTCACTTTTTTAGTTCAAATCTTATCATGTTTTAACATATACTTTTAGTAATGAAATAATGTCATTGAAATAATTGAGAAATCTCATTTAGGAAAATAACAAAAATCGAGAAACCCTATAAACTATATTATCTTTTTGGTTTATTAAGTTTATATTAAATTAAATGCAATTTCTTGGAGTTGGAGGCATCATGAATCATGATAATTCGATAAATGCATGTTACATATCAAAGAGTGTTTCGAGTAACTCGATTTTTTTACATTACAACAAACGGATCTCAAACTCACTCCTTAGAATTTTGACTAACCATCAAAAGACTTAATAAAGGATGAGGGTGTTGGGTTTATAGTTTAGATACTTGACTTTCATTGATATATCTTATTGAATTCAACTTTTGTGAATAATATGAAAGGAAATAATGTAAAAGAAAAAATTGAGAGCGTAGTTTGATTTTTTGATGTGAAGTTGTGATTAAGGTAGGGACATGGATAGTTATTATTAAGCATGAGCTTTAATTCAAAAATTGTCAAAGAGCGAGGGCACTCCCAAAAAGATTTGGTCATCCATCATTTTGTTTCCATTAATTAAGAGAAGCCAAGATTATTATGATATATGTAACCGTTTGTATTGACAATCCGCAATTGACGACGAAATTAATACCAAAACTCATGAAACCTAATCATCCGTTAACTTTGAAATTGGTTCTGAATGTCCAAACATTCAAAATATCTCATTTAAACACTTTTGATCTGCGTATATAATAATATACGATAATAGTGATATTCAGGGCCGGCTCAATATTATTATGGGCTCTAGGACAAAGAAAAAAATTAAACCCTTATATATATTTTTTTAAAGATGTTATACTAATTTAAAAAAAAAAAAAATTTTTGTGTAATGTTTTTGTAAAATTGTTTTATAAAAAATACATATAAAATAATTTATGAACTTTTTTTAATCTAAATTAAATTATTTTATTTGTTTTTAATGAAAAAAATACATATAAAAAAAATCGGAACCCTTAATTATTAGGATCAAGATTGGGCCATGGGGCGGTGGCACCCCTTGTCCCCTGTTAAGCTGGCACTGGTGATATTTCAGGCTTCCGTTAAGCCCTTTATTGAACAGTAGTAAACTCCGACCAAGACAGCTCTATATATTATGAAAAAATGTCATGTCGTAAACAGATCGTCGACAGTTGGATATTGAACGAAAAAGGGATATCCATTTTCTCGAAATCACATGTGTCTCCAATTTTGCTTTATTGTGGTCCACAATCAATACTCGGTTTGTTGGTTGTTGCCATTTCCTTTTTTAATTGATGTTTAAATATGAACCAAACCGGAAAAGATATGGTCCTATTATTTGATTGGTTTACGATATGATGGCCCATCTTTCGAATAATAAAAATATTTTGCTCTTTGTTTCGGGCTTGGGCTTAGTTCTGGAACTCGGCCTTGACATAGGCCTTATTGACGTCTACAGTTTTATTTTGTTATTTTCCCCCGAAATTCACATATGTGTGATTTTACTATTTTATAGTATTATCGTATACTCCAAAGTCTCACTAATTGATTTTTAACAGCTAAGTTCACACCTTTTTTTCTTCACGATTCTGTTATTCGTCATTGTTAATGTTATTTACCGATGGCGATTTAGCTATAACACTTCTAAAAGCATACTTTTAAAAACACTATTTTTCTAATAGAAACAAAAATCCAAAAATTACAAAGAGAAGCTTTAAAAATGATGCCTTTTTTTGAGGTACGTCTTGCGAAACATTAAAAGTGATTTTAGTTTCACTTTATTCTTTTTGGTCTAAGGCTCACATTATTCTGCTACATGGTCCTTTCGTTTTACCCAGAAAAGCTTTCCATCTCTCTCTTCTTCATCTCTTTCGTTTCACGTTAATGGTTCTTAATTAATCATCAATTTTGTTGGGGCATGCAACAGCAAGGAGGGACGATGAGGAACTCACCGTCATCGGGAGGGCATTCTCGTCATTTCGACACCATTTTGTCTCCCCTCGTCAAATCCGGCACCGGAGCCTCCAACAGATCCTACGCTTTCTTCTCCCTCTTCCTTTTCCTCCTCCTCGGCGCGTTCCTCTCCACGCGCCTCCTCCTCGACCCCTCCGTACGCCCACGTTCTCTGTCTTCTCTTCTATTTCATTTAAAACGACACTCCGCTTTGTCGTTTGCTCCTGGGAATGATATTATTTGCCACGTGGAATTTGGTTTTGGTGGCGCCAAAGAGTTTGGCGCCTGATTTGTCGTGTCACCATTCCTTTTTTTTTTGTCAAACAAGTAACGGAGTGTTTGACACGTGTCTACACGGGACCTTAATAATCACGTGATTAACTGTGTAGGTATTGATAGAGAAAGAAACGGTGACCGTGACTAAGACAGAGACGCCGGAATCCCCAAAACACCCTCCGTCGTCTAAGCTAACTACGGAAAAGCCAAAGGAGTTCACGCTAAACTGCGCCGCCTTCTCCGGCAACGAGACTGTTATAACTTGCCCAAGGAACACCTACCCGACGAATTTCCGATCCGGCGCCAGAGAAGATCACCCCGAGCGTTCTCCATCCGCCACGTGTCCAGACTATTTCCGCTGGATCCACGAGGATCTACGGCCGTGGGAGAAGACGGGGATCACGAGGGAGGCGTTGGAGCGCGCCAATGCGACGGCAAATTTCCGGCTTGTGATCATCAACGGGAGGATCTACGTCGAGAAGTTTCGTGAGGCTTTTCAGACGAGAGATGTGTTCACGATTTGGGGATTCGTACAGCTCCTAAGGAGATATCCGGGAAAGATTCCGGATCTCGAGCTCATGTTTGACTGCGTTGACTGGCCGGTAGTGAAGGCGGCGGAATTCGCCGGAATTGATCAGTCGACGCCGCCACCGCTGTTCCGTTACTGCGGGAACAACGAGACGCTCGACATCGTATTTCCTGATTGGTCCTATTGGGGATGGTAAACGCTTCTTCTTCTTCTTTTTCTTCAGTTTTGTAGTTTTACTTGTTTAGAGAAGTTTGAATGCATAATTAGATAGAGATGAGAATTGCATTGGTCTTGTAGGGCTGAGGTGAATATAAAGCCATGGGAGAGCCTGTTGAAAGAACTTAGAGAAGGGAACCAGAGAACCAAATGGATAGACAGAGAACCTTATGCCTACTGGAAAGGGAACCCTACGGTTGCTGAGACAAGACAAGATCTCATGAAATGTAATGTCTCCGAGGATTATGACTGGAAAGCTCGTTTGTACCCCCAGGTAATTGGATCTATGCCAGTATCTCATTCTTCTTGTTCTGTGATTCAACTAGTTCAGAGGGTCCCGGATTCGAATCACATTGCTTCAAATCCCATGTATTGATCCTATAATTGAAATTGTTGATTTTGTTTTTACTCGTTGGTTTACTATGATGCAAAAGTTGGAATTGTGTTGTCAGATGTTTAGATAGTACTTCTCAACACGCTTTATCTTGCTGTGTTTTTGTAGGACTGGGTCCGGGAATCAAAGGAAGGTTACAAGCAATCAGACTTGGCGAGCCAATGCCATCACAGGTAATAGCACGTTAATTTTGGGTTTGTAAGAAATGGCTGATGCAAAAATCTTGTTATGTAGGTACAAGATTTACATAGAAGGGTCTGCCTGGTCGGTGAGCGAGAAGTACATTCTCGCTTGTGACTCGGTCACATTGCTGGTGAAACCTCATTACTACGATTTCTTCACACGAGGTATGTTTCCAGGTCACCACTATTGGCCCGTCAAGGAAGATGACAAATGCCGCTCCATCAAATTCGCCGTTGATTGGGGCAACCTGCACACGCTAAAGGTACAATATTACTTAAAACGGTATCAGGTTACTGGATTCAATCTCTCGTTGCTGCATATGACGAATGAGACTCACCTTTTTTAAGCATTTCATAAATGTTCAATAGAGAATCGGGTCTAAGTACTCTGATTGTTATTCTTCGGCTGTTTTTTTTTTCTTACCAGGCACAAGACATTGGAAAGAAGGCGAGTGAGTTTGTGCAACAAGAACTCAAGATGGACTATGTGTACGATTACATGTACCATCTCTTAACCCAATACTCTAAGCTCCTCCGGTTTAAACCCAAGATTCCTCAGAACGCCACGGAGCTCTGCTCAGAGGCGATGGCATGCCCGAGGGATGGAAATGAGCGGAAATTTATGATGGAATCGCTGGTGAAACGCCCAGCGGAGACCGGTCCCTGCGCCATGCCTCCTCCTTATGATCCGGCGTCGTTTTACTCGGTTCTGAAAAGAAGACAGAGTACGACTAGTAGGATCGAACAGTGGGAGAGTAATTACTGGAGGAAGCAGAACCAGACCTAAAATTAGATTCGCGTATAAAGTTATGTTGTGTAGAGAAAAAGCAATTGCATATAATCCGTTCGCTGTTTTTCTTTTGTGATGTATTAAAATCACACGAAATATTGTAGAACCTAGAAAATGTGCAATCTTTAGTTTCCTTTCTTGTTGTTTCGTAGAAATTTCCTGCACACTTTTTTCGATATTTGTCATGCATCCACGTTCTGTCAGTAATCACAAAAAATTTCATGCACACTTTTTTTTACGTTTGCAAGGACAAGCAAATGACTTCAAAATCCAAACCGTAAAGGAAAGCCCGAAAGCGAGAGGCCCAAGAAGATCATTAAGGGTAATCTCGTCTTTCTGCATTTAGACCTAGGGTTTAGACTCCAACTTTTAGAGATTTTTTTTTAACTCGATCCTCTGCCCAAAGTATCTTTGAGGAAGAAGATGAGTCTGCATGATCAACACAACCGTCTCATTGGTATGCAAATGAACTCCTCCACTTTCATTTTGGTCTCTTGTTTATTTCATGATTTCTGACACTCTTTGTCACCAGATCAGAATCAAAATCCTACGAGTGAATACACATTGAGAAAAATGCAAGAATATTATCAGGGCCCAATTTACAAGGTATGATTTCCTCTCTATATGTTCAATTATTAGTTGTCTCAAGTTCTAGCACTTAGTTGACTCGTAAGGTTTCTTTTGTAGATGTTTTCTAGACTTCCATCATACAAGAGACAACTAAGCCCCAGGCAGATCAAGCGGTTCAAGACGATAATGGACTCTATGACAGACAACGGTATAACACACATTGACCAAAAAATATTTCTTGTCTCTCACATTGATCAAAAGTTTTAATTACAATATGTGGCAGAGCTTGATGGACCAAAGCCAGAGCAGATGGGTGTGGCGCGGATGCAGGAGATAGCCAGAGGATCCAGACAGGACGTGAAACAAGTTAGGAAAATGCTGAAAGAGTACAAGAGGCTAGAGAAAGTGTGGAGAGATCTAGAGAGATACATGATGAGCGATACAAAGCTGATTTACATGTCTGCTCTGTTTTGGAATGAGATCGCAACTCCGTTCCACGTAGAGATGGTCCCAGAGCCGGAATATATTACTATTAGGTTTCCTCCTCCCAAGTTCGAGTTCATGGATTTGGTGAAGTGGGCTCCTATTTTGGGTTTTTTGTATTTGGTTTTTGGTAGACATTAGATTATAATTATTAGATTAAAAGATAATCTCATAGTATTATTATTTTTTTTAATCAATATCATGAGATTTGATTCAATTACAGTGAGGATTTATTCGACTGTGGATTTTTGAAAGAAAGAAAAAAAGACTCATTTGTCTTTGTGGAAGACTTGCTCACGTCTCACATCTTAATTTCATACTAGATGATATGAGGATGATTATGTTGTGTAGCTGTGTTCTTGTACTAATAATCAATCAGATCTACACTGATCCTGAAGCAAGCCCAAGTGTTGAAGACTCGCACAAGTCTTTTAACTGATGAAGCATTGAGTGCCGGGATATATATAAAAATTATCTATACGTGATTTATTTCTCATGAGTAACTTTAGCTTTGAATGTGTTTTGGAGTCGTTCTCGGGATTTGGCTTGAGCAGCCAATGCAACATCGTCAAAAAGGGATTTCTTGAGGTACAAGACTCCAATAGACCTCAAATTGTTGAGCTGCTTCCACTTTTTTTATCCATTAAAATTTAACTTGAAATAATTCCTTATCTAACAATTCATAAATTCTCTTGAAAACCTTAAAACCTAACTATGGAACTACTCAGACATGCTCAAGGTATACAAGAAAGTAGAAATAATGGAAGACATAATTAAATTAATGAAAATAGATAAAAATGGTTTAGAAATCTTCTTCAATTTTGTCAAAAGAGGTTCATAGATATTCTCTCAGCTCACAAAGTAAAAAACTAAAAAGTATGTAGAAAAATAAAGTTTTCTAAAACAGTTTGAAGAAAATAAATATTTGCCTTAAAAGTGACTAAAATATGAGTATTTATATGTCATAGCTAGGTCGAATTATGTTAAAATAGGAAAAAGTCTAGGCGAAAAAGGGAATCTACGTCCGTTTCGGTTTGGACCAGTCACGGGAAGGGGCTCCTAGGCCTGTCTCCTTGGCTGGTCTTCTGTGGGAGATGCGCAGCCCGGGCGCATGAGAGGGGAGCTGGGCCGGGCTCCTTGGCCGGTCCTCCTAGCACGGACAAAAGCCCGAACGCATGAAAGATTATCCAGGCCGATCCACCTGACCAGTCTAGCTAGTTTTTGTTTTGTTTTTGACAATAAATATTTGTTGAAAACAAATAACTCAGTCTAGCTAGTTTCCACAAAAATTGTAATAACTCTCGATTGAACCGTTGGATTGATTTTATACGAAAATAGTCATAACTCTTGATTGTCGTTTTTTCGATTCGTAGGACAAGCTTTGGAAGAACTCAGAAGCTCTCTGTACAATGAGCTTAAACATTAGTAGGAGCTAAACGGTTATTGCAATGTCATTAAAAAAGGCTATTTATTTTATTTTTTAAAAGAAAGAGATCGTTAGAGCAACTCCATTGGTAGTCTCTCGATTCCCATTAAAAATAAATAAAAACTAAAAAGTAATATTTTAATCTAAAATCCTTAAAACCCCATGTATGGGTTTCTAAAAAAAAGACTTTTTGAGAACCCCATAAAAAACCCATAAATCGGACCCATGTCGCTTTATGATAGATTCATATTTTTTTTTGTGTGATAAATCAATCAAACACAACATAGTTTAGAAAGTTTATTAAATAGTTTGAATATTGCTATTTTTTATATAAATCATATAATAAAATTATATATCTAGATCCATTATGCATTTGTTTAAATTTATATTATTATTATTTTTAATTGATATTAGTTAATGTTAACACATAATATTGAATTATTGTCTTACTTAATACAATAATATTAAATATAAAAAAACCAATGGTTTGAAAAATTTAAAATTATAGTTTGATAAAATCATGTATAGTGTGATATGTTTAAAAAGGTCAATTCTCAAAAGTAGCACACTTTCAAGTTTTTTTCCAAAATTAGCACTATTAGTTTAAATTTCCAAAAATAGTAATAATTTTACTCAAAAATATCTAAAAACTCTTTCTAACGGTAAAAAATAAATCCTAAATTGGAAAAAGAGAATATAAATATAAATTTTTAATTTTTTTTATAATTTGTTTTTGCATAAATATGTTTTTTCACAAAATAATTTGTGCTATTTTTGGAAATTTATATTAATAATGCTAAGTTTGAAATAAAAACTTGAAAATATGCTATTTTAGGGTATTACTCTTTAAAAAATATTAATAAGAGATAAGATTTAACATAAATATTTTAAATTAAATATTTAAAAAATATTATATAGATGAGATATCTAGTGAGTATGTCACCAATAGAGTAAACTTTTTGATGGAGTTTTTAATTTAAAATATATTAAATATATAAATATTATATTGGTGAGACACCAATAGAGATGCTCTTAGTATACAACACAAACATATAATTTTTATAAACTCATTATTAAATACAAAATTGTACACCGTATCGGATCAATATATGAAATTGTAGTCATAGTAATTTTATTATTATGAAATGCGGTTGTGCACTTGTCTCCCGCATTTCTAAATCAAAAACTAATAACATATTCACAATAATAATTTTTTAAAATATACATTTCATCAAAATAATTTTTTATTATATTATTTTGTTATTTAACAATTAATTTTTTGGAAATAATTTTAGTTCAACTTTGTATGAAAAATAATTGAGTCGTATATATATCCCACGTTGCGCAAACACTACAAGAAAACATGTTAAAATACCACAGAAATATCGGTTGGAAATTGGTAGAGAAAGCCTATTTCCGACAATTTTCCCACGAAAACAAAATGGTGGGACATCGATCATTGCAAATTCAAAATGGTGGGAAAATGGTGGGAATTTTTCCACCAAAATATTCATCATTAAAATGGTCGGAAATATCGGTGAGAAATTGGTCAGGAATGTTCCGACGATTTCCCCACCACATTTTTCCACGGTTTACCCACCACATATTCCCACGGTTTTTCAACCACTTTTCCCTACGATTTTCCCACCACCATTTCCCACGGTATCTCCACCACCATTTCCCACGATTTCCCCGCCACGCTTCACACTTTTTCCCACGAATTCCCAACCATTTCGTATAAAATTTAAATAAGAATTTTAATATTATAGTAATATCATTTTATAAATTAAAAAATTAAAAATGAAATTTAAAAACGTAAAATTTAACATAAAAATAAGTTTTCATACACAAACCTAAAATGTTAAGTGAAACCAAAGTATTCAAAACACACATACACCTAAAATGTTAACTTAAACCAAACAATACAAAACACACATAATTAAACCCAAATTCAAATATACTCTTGAGTCGCATCTTGGGTTGCATTTGTGTCGTCTTCTTGCTGCAATTCAGGAAACTTAACGAGCATCCGCTTTGCAAACCCGACAAGTATTGTATGGTCTCATCCATAGTCTTGATCTTCTCGTTTGCCAACCGCAATTGTTCTTCTTGTTCCATATCATGATCACAAGACTTACCACTAGAAATCAATCTTGAACTTAAGAGTGTACCGAACCCGTAATGTTGTCCTTGATGTTGGGTATTTCCTGAGATTAAAGAAAAAAGATTAGTGAAGAGACTAAAACAAAACAAACAAACAAAATAACTAAAACTAAACTGAATCATTCAAATAAATAAAGCAAGCACTATGAAATGCTAAAAACGGAAGTGATGAATTGAGTAGTTAGTACTTAATAGTTTCAACACGAGTGAAACTAAAACTATAAACTACAGTAGTTAGTAGTATGTATAAATAAAGTAAGCACTAATTTATCTACTTTTATAGATCCCAAAACTCTACATGGCATCATCAGCTCCAAGTATCCATATTTTTTTCACATGAATGCATAATAGACCTTACACTAAAACACACAACATCATTAAGGCCTTATACTAAAACACACATCAACAAGTCAAACAACAAACTAAATAAAATTACAGAAAATTACAGAAAGTCACATGGCATTGATCGCTTGGCTTGTTGTTTACTTGTTGCTGTGTGTTTTAGTTTACTCTCAAACAACAAACTAAATAGAATTATAGAAAATTACTTACTTGCATAATTATGGTATTGATCTCAGTTTGGAAAAGGCAATTTGATTGAACTGGCCCATATTCATTTAAGGCATGGCGCTGAGATTGCGTCATTCACTACAAGAAAACACGCGATTTGCGATGGCAAAATTCGTTGCAAATCCGTCGCAAATCAGGTTTTGCGACAGATTTGCGAGGACAATCAATCCATCGCAAATCAAAATTCCTCGCAAATCCATCGCAAATTTGCGAGGGACTGTTTCCGTCGCAAATTTGCGAGGGACAGTTTCCGTCGCAAATTTGCAAGGGACAGTGTCCGTCGCAAATTTACAAGGGACAGTTTCCGTCGTAAATTTGCAAGGGACAGTTTCCGTCGCAAATTTGCAAGGGAATTGCTACGGATCCTTTTATGATTATAATTATAATCCTCGCAATTCCATTGCAATTTTGTGAGGGAATTGCTATGGATTCTAATTATAATAAAATAAAATAAAAATTATGATTTTTCCATAAAAATAAAAATTATGATTTTTCCATAAAATAAAAATTAGTGAATCCATAGCAATTCCCTCATAAAAATTTTAAAATAAAATGAAATCCAAAATTTAAATGTTATGATTAAATTAAAAAAATTATATTCAAAAAAAATAAAATACATAATTGTTCTAAAATAAAACAAAAAAATAAAATACCTAATTATTCTAACACAATCTACATTCAATCTAAAATTAAACACAAACACTAAAATACTAACACAAACAATAAAATCAAACAACTAATCTAATCTAATCTCCTCTAAGTTTAATCTTTACATTTTACCACAAAAAAAAAAATAATAATCAACATCTACATTCATCAACCAAAATTTAGAGGAGGAGAAGGAGGAGGGGTCGCCGGAGTCGTGTCCCTGAAGGAGGAGGAGGGCTCGCCGGAGGAGGAGGAGGAGGAGGATGAGTCGCGGAAGGAGGAGGAGGAGGAGTCGTAGGGGTTGCGGAAGGAGGAGGAGGAGGGAACGCCGGAGTTTATCCCTGAAGTCGCCGGAGGAGGAGGAGGCATCACCGGATTTTGATGGTACGAGCAATGTTGAACTTATATATATATATTCATAAACAACATATACAGATATATGACGTTTTATCATACTGAGACATTTCCAAATATTCGCAGTTTATGAATGCACATCATTAAATAACTTTAGAAATCTGATTTTTTTAGATTCACTTTTAAAACCGTTAGACACGTGTCACGATTTTTCCCTTGCCGGAATTAAGGAATGAATCCCTAGCAATTCCATTGCAAATTTGCAACAGATTTGCGACGACTTATTGTCCCTCGCAAATCCCTCGCATTTCCTTCGCAAATTTGCGATGAATTTGCGACTCTAGACGGTCCATCGCACCTTCGTCGCAAATACGTTGCAAAGGCGTCGCAATTTGCGATGACACTTTCCCTCGCAAATTAGCGATGGATTTGCGACGACTAGTCAAGCACTCGCAAATCCCTCGCAAATTACTCGCAAATCCGTCGCAAATTCCATTGCAAATCGATTGTTTTCTTGTAGTGATTTGGACATTTTCTTTAACCGCTTCCACAATCCGTTTAAACTTTTTGTTAGGTATGAGGCCGATTTTCTTACATGTGTGTACATCCTCAATAAACTCGACCATACCAGGCTCTTCTCCTCCATTTTCAACAGTCTTACATGCATAGAATACAAAATTTAGTTAGTCTATACTTAATTAAGAATTAATGTGCAATCTGAAAATTTGTTAAGAAAAATTGGTTTACCATTTCATCCCAACGTATTTCGTAAGATTTAGAGCCCATGTGATGTACATATTGACCATCATCACAATCCTCCGCCAAATTAAAATCTGTCTTTATGGTCATCAATCGGGTTGCAGCTGACAGAGGAGAATGTCCATCTTTACAACCGTCATATATTGGTTGCTTAGATGCGTCTAACATATCAAAAAATCTCCTCGCTTCTAAATTTGGTTCATCTCCCCTATTGACTTCTTCCATAAATGAGGGCATATTCTCACGAAACGTATCATTTACCATTTGTATTGTATCTCTAGATTCCATTGTAAATCTAGGTTCCTTTACCCTATCAGTCACATGAGCACTCGTACTAGCCAAATTCACTGAATCAACTTCCCCGTGATTATACAATATATGGTAATTTGGCCTAAATCTTCGCTTATACAAGTGGTTCCACACTTTGTCTACAATAATAAACTTATTATTATCACACGAAGGACATGGGCAGAACATCTTACCTTTTTCGGCATGTGTCCTGGTTTGTGGTAAATCCCATGAACTCAATCAAACCCTTCTCAACCTCCTTCGTAATCAACCCGGTACTATAATCCACACGAGTGTTATACTATCCACGATCGAAAATTACTGAGATTTGATTCTATTTCTATAGTGGTTTGTTTGTTATAACCCATAATGAGAAGGGAAGAATGATTTATATACAAAAAATATTTCAGGCGCTCCCACGGATTTACCAAGGATTTCCCACCGATTTTTAAAATTCAAACGGCTAACCACAACGTCTTTAAACGGATATATTAACGCCACAGTTTCCCGACGAAAAAAATTCGTGGCAAAATTGAGATTGATTCCCCACGAATTTCTCATGTAATTACCAACAGTTTTGTTTTGGTTGGTAATCGGTTGCAAATTTTCCACGGAATTTCGATCGATATATTCGGTTGCAAATAAGCAACAATTGTCTCACCAAATCACTTAACAGTGGTATATTGGTTGGAAATCGGTGGGTTATTTTTCCCACCAAAATTTCGACTGAAAATTTCGTGGTACTTTAACATGTTTTTTTGTAGTGAAAGTAATTGAGTCAACTTTGTATGAAAAGTCGTGGACCAATCATGTTTTTTTTCCTAATTTCTATTCATTCTTTGTTGTTGAGCGAAGTCATTAACACGGGTCTTTCATTTTAAATGATGTTTTTGTGAGTCTGTGACAATGATTAAACGATAATTATCAACGACATTTCTGTTTTGTTATAGTAGTACTAATGATACCGCTCTATCATAATCTGATTTTCACTCAAACGATGTGTGTTAGTTATAAATAACTTTGTGTTTTCTATTTTGTCTTTTTTCTAATTTATTGCTAGTATTTTTTAGGCAATATTGCTAGTCACCAATAAATTCCGACTCCTCTACAGTGCGTTGATCGGTGCGATCTCGCTATCAGTCCAATTGGTGGTATCCAGTGTAAATACGACCAAAAATGTGTGGGATACACTTGCAAAGACGTTCGGTAACCCTACTCGAGGTCATATCCGACAGCTCAAATACCAGATCAAGACCTATTCTAAAGGAACAAAAACGATCATCGAGTATTTGCATCTCATCAAAGGGAAGGCAGATGAGCTTGCTCTTCTCGGCAAGCCAATGGATCCGGAGGATCTCAATGAACATATTCTCGCCGGTCTCACAGAAGAATACAAACCAGAGATTGATGCGGTGAATGGTCGTGATAATCTGATTGCCTTTTCTGAACTACACGAGCGTCTTCTGAATCGTGAAGCAATGATATTGTGTAATGACTTCGC
Organism: Eutrema yunnanense; assembly: GCA_002933935.1. NCBI lineage: Eukaryota > Viridiplantae > Streptophyta > Magnoliopsida > Brassicales > Brassicaceae > Eutrema > Eutrema yunnanense. The sequence goes on along the minus strand of PKML01069614.1, from coordinate 114,635 downwards.
TCCGCCTGCACCAATTGTAGCTCATGCCACCTACACACAACAGCGCCAACAGAATCGCAATCAGCACCGATCTGCTCCACATAATCAGCCACCAAATCGATTTTCCAAGCCTTATCTCGGTTGATGTCAAGGTTTTAGAAAAATAGATATAAATAGTTAAATAATAAAAAGTAAACTTAATTCAAATAGGAATAGGAAAACTTAAATATTTTTAATTAGGTATAAAAATTAATTGAAAATTAATAAATAGATAAATAATGGTTAGATTTCTCTTGTGGTAGTTTCGTATAAACGTTCTTAATCTTATTTTCTTTATTCGACGGGTGCTCAAATTGTTTTCTATTTTTTCGGTTTTAGTTTTTTTTCACGGATTATCAAACATCTTATTATAAACATGGGACCTAATCAGATCGTGACACATGTCAAATTAATCGATTAGATTTTAACATGTGTAAAAAAATTAAATTAGATTTTGATACATAATATTAACAATAAAAAAAGAATTTATAATTAATTTTTAATCCTAAAAGTATTTTGACACATAATATTAACAAAATAAATCTAATTTGAATAAAAATATGAAAATTAAATATTTAGAAATATGTGACAAATTTGAATTAAAAACTAAATAAATATAATAAAAAATAGGAGAATCAAAATGAATAAATAGCTAGGCTTTTCTATAGTTAGTTTCGCGTTGGCAGTCTCAACCTTATATTATATTATTTATTTTCACGGGTGGTCTAATTTGGTTTTTCATTTTTTCATTTATAGTTTCTTTTTCACGGGTCATAAAATATTAAACTATAAACCCGCATATACGTGGATCCTAATCTAGTTGTTTATAAACCATGTAACATATTCTTTTTTTAACTGCCAATGATGAAATCATTTAACAAACTCTCTTTGTTCATCAACTCTATTATGGAATCAGAGCTTTTCTTCTCCTCATTTTGGTGATTTCATCTTTGTTTTTTTTTTTGAACGATGTGATTTCATCTTTGTTTCTTCAATTTCTTACGCATAATCATTTTTTTGGCAAAAATGGTGAAGAAAGGGGGAAAAAATGATTTTGCGGTTTTGCGGTTTAATAATTTGCGGTTCATCGTAAATGGTCATCGTCCTCTTTTTGTTCAGAGGATAATATCTTTCCTAATATTTTCAAGAAACATCCTAAGCTCTCTGCTTTTTCTGCAATGTTCTTCATCATCTGTCTCTGAATCACTCAGCTCAATCACAGTCTCAAGTTTTTGATCATGGCTCTTCTGCTCTTGATAACTTCTTGACATACTCCGTGAACGAGCTTCAGGACAAGGGCTTATCAGATCAATGACTTCTGTTTCCGGATACAATGAACAAGAACTCGGGCCAACACCGAATCTATCCATGGCCGACCAATTAGTATTGGAGTTTTCTTTAGCAGGAGAATCGATTAGACACAAGTAATTATGTTTCTTGGGGTTTTGCTGTTCTGTCTCTTGCTCTGCTTCTTCTATGGTGCTTGTAGCTACTACAGAAGTTGAATTGAGAACAATGTGCTGGAGTTTGAGGCTGAGTTCGATAAGAGAAGAAGATTTGGTCGGTGAACTTGTTTCTTTCTGTATCGATTTAGGTTGTTTTTGTTTTGGCTTCGGCTTCTTCTTCTTTGCTTCCATTTTCTCCTTGAACTCTATGATCTTCTCAGGACAAGCCCTGAAATAGGCAAAACCAATTGTAGGACCAGTTATTCAGTGTAAACCAACCAACCAACCAGTTATGTGGTGGTCTACAGATAAATAGTAGCATTTGGCTGCATAAGTAGATCTATGAAGTTTCAGATCTCTAGTCAACTTTATTTTCCAGCCTTGAGTAAATGATAGTGAATGTCTCAGATTATAATCATTATCATTACCTTTCTACAAGATCTGCAGGAACAATGGACGTCTCTAACCCTTCTAGGTCATTCCATGAGACTTCAAAACATTCTCGTCCCTGTACTTTGCGAGTCTTTATGATTTCAGATACGGGGCACTTCTCTGGCACCTGCGGCTGCAGAATAATATTTTGTTTCTGGCAAGAGTTAAGACAAGTTCTTGTTTAAGTTCCAAATGAATGATGTAAGGGAAAGCTAACTTTAAGCTGCTAATTTTCTCTAAACTCAAAACGAAACCAATAGTTCATATTTACCAATATCTCCGAAAAAAAACGCTAGAACCAAGACGAACTTTTGAGATAACAAAATTTTATCTCTGAATCAAAACAACTTCCCTTACCAATCCGTAAACTTGTATGTACCGTATGAGTCTAGTGAATTACTGTCATGTAACGTAAAACCCGATATGTACAGTTGCTTCAACGGTTGACTACACGTGGTTCCTGAACTCAATAGCCCGAGTCCGAGACATGATTCTGGGGAACTAAAATCTATAGCAAATAGCTTGCAGTGAGAGAAAGAAAGGTACCTTGTGGAGAGGAAGGTTAACGCCAACCTCAATTGATCTTGATTGCAGAATAGCGAACCTTCTCAGATTTCTTTCAGCAATTTTAGGAAGTATGTATTCATCTAAAAGAAAGATAGAGAGAAAGAATAACTTAGGTTCCACAATTGTCTCTGAACAATGTCTGCAAATGCAAACTACAAGTAATAGAAATACATATAAAATTCAAAGTAATACCTGTTTTCTCAGGGGGGCCAGTCAAAGAACTGATGGCATATCTCCTGAAGCTTGGTGCAGTGGAAAGAGAATTCAGCCAGAGCACTGCAAAACCAGAATTTAAATTTATATCACTAATCTCCAGAGTTAACATATATTCCTGTTATAAGCATTTTATCCCATCTGCAATTTTCTTTTTGCTCTCTTGTTTGTTTTAAGTTATCAGTTTAACACAAACAAGCAGCACTAATAGTTACAACCTTTACATGTAGAAACTGCAAAACAACTGACGTCGTTGACTCACAAGACTCAAGATTTTGATTTTAAAACGACGCCGTATGAGTTAACCTTGAGTTTTAACGGAATTGTAACCCCGTTAATTCGTTCCGTTTACGGACTTAACGTCGTGCTCGTTTTGGCCGAGTCAACGAAAGTTGGATTTTAAAACGACGCCGTATGAGTTAAACTTGAGTTTTAAAGGAATTGAAACCCCGTTAATCCTTTTCGTTTACGGACTTAACATCGTGCTCTTTTTGGTCGAGTCAACAAAAGTTGAGGATTTAAATGGCCAACCCGAAAGTTCGTGCTTTTAATGGCCGAGTTTTTGAAAGTTGAGGATTTAAATGACATTTTAATTTTAAAACAAAACGTCATCGTTTTATGTTTAACGGAAAACCTGAACGTTGACTTAACGACGTGCCTATTTTGGCCGAGTCAAACAAAGTTTGTGATTTAAAAACAGAGTCAAACAAAGTTTGTGATTTAAAAACAAAGTCAATGAAAGTTGAAGATTTAAATGGCCAACCCGATAGTTAGTGCTTTTAATGGCCGAATTTTAAAAGTTGAGGATTTAAATGGCATTTTCCCCATGTATATATATACTAGTGGTCGATCCGCGTTTCGCGCAGAATTTTGTGTTGTGTTTATTGACATAGTTAGAAGAAAACACGATTAAATAAAATATTTTCATTAAATTTTGTATTTTATAAAGTAAAAAAACAAATTTTAATAGTTATAGTGTTTAATGGTTTTTATACGTACTTAATGTATTTATATATATACAATATTTAGAAAAAAATTACATAATATAGTAATCAAAATTTTAAAATCAAATTTGGTTTGTAAATATCTGAATATTTTTGTAGGTTTATGATTTCCGAATATCCATAATCATATACCCAATTTCAGATAGTTACATTAGCGTCAAGTCATTTCCACAAAAACATCATGTAATTAGTCATTTAATCATTTGGGAGTATCTCAATTCTCTGACGTGTTTTGAATGTGCACTCAAAATTGATTTGAGTGGTTTCCACACAGTCAATTAATAACTAAAGTGCACACTACTACAATCATAACAGTACATCAATGTAGTACTTTAGGATCGAATCCACATAGACCAAATGCAACACTACGAGAATGCAAGATGAAAGTAAATCTAAGACGAATGATGTTTGTTGGTGGATTGTAACTTCTAAAACTAAGAATAATGAACGAAACGATATAAATTCGATAAGAGAAAACGCTAGGCCATTAGATAATTCGCAGGAAATCCAGATTCACTAAACAGATTATCGATTAGGGAGATAATTAAGACCTGTTCTCGAACTCAAACATGAATGTCTAGCTAGCCCACTGTCGTGGTACTACCTACTATGCCTAATAACCTAAGAATCTAAACTGTCGTTTGACCTTAGTGTTCTAGGCAAGCATTAATGTTCAGGTTTGATAAGTTCACAAATTGCCTTAGCATCAGCTTTCGTTGGCTAATGACAATTTGCTCATCTAAGTTCTTTCAGAAAATCTAAAGCACTTTTGATGAATAGATTAATCCTAAGATCATAAACTAGGTGATCAATCTAGTCTAAGCCTTAAATCCAACAATAGATGAAGAATCCTATGTAATTCCTTAATCTAACAGGTCTGTTTCAGTGATTCATGGAGAATCACTTGAAACCCTAAAAACCTAACAGAGAAATTACTCAGACATGGAAACAAAGAAAACACAGAGATTCAAAGAGAAATTCATAATCCAATAAAAAGGAAATCAAAATAGGGTTTAGAAATCTTCTCCGGTATTAAGTAGAGATTCGTCTCCCTCAAATCTCCCAAGAACCAAACACAAAGTTCTCTGATGAATAGAATAAAGCGTCGCCTAAAAAAGTGGCTAAAAAATAAGTATAAACAGGTCTCGATTCGTTCTCCACAAAACCCTAGGTAAAACCGGGTCAAAATAAGTGAAAACCGAAATTTCCTTTTATTTTCGCGTCACTAAACCAGTCGGTTTATGTTGGACCGTCTTCACGAAAACTGGCGTAACTTTTGATCGCACCGTTGGAATAACCTCAAACCACTTCCAAATGAAATCTGATCCATTGCTCTATCTTGCATCAAAATTTGAGCTCGATCCATCGGTGGTAAGTTTTTCAACAAATGCCAAACTTCTGACGTCTCTGCATGATCATGCATCTTCATATGCTCATTTTCACCCAAAACGGGTATTTTTCTCCCAAAGTCACCTAAACCCTGAAAAGACTCGATAAAGGACTAAAAGACTCTTAAAAGACACTTTGACTCAATAAAATACACAAAAATAAATGTTAAAAACCGGTAAAAACACAGTTTGTCATAATCTCTATCTCTCTCTCTCTCTCTCTCTCTCTCTCTCTCTATAACTTGGGCTTTGTATATTTGTGCGAGTTTTTATAATTTAATATTTTAATCCTCTTAAAATTTATATATTTTTCTTATATTTTAGTTTTTTTAACCTTTTTAAAATATATTTTGATATTCGTGGATATTAACGAACTCGAATCCGAGAATTTGTTTCTTGGATTTGGTAAAACCGGATCAAAATCCAATTATCCTAGAGTTTTATAGTTTACTATCCATATCTACATAATTATTTAAATAAAGTACACCATTTTTAATAATAATNTCCAGAAATAATATTAAATTGCCAAACATGAATTATTTTGTAAACAATAGAAAAAATCAGAAAATATAAAATTTTTAAAAAATATTAAATCATATTAGATTTTAAAGATTTTAAGTTGGAAATAAAACAATTTCGTTAAATTTTCTGATTTTAACTTAAATCATACAAAAATTATGTTATAAAAAATTATTTTAATACGTTAAATTAATGTTATTAAATCTGATATGGGAAGCAAACGAGAGAGTCATTCGGGTCACCAGATCCGTGGGTTGACCCATAATTAGTGAATATATATAGTATGAAGACTAATAAATGTCTAAGATATGTTTGAAAAAATATATGTTTAAAACATTTTCTTGGAATTAACACACCATAATAAAGCATGTCATATCACAAAACACAAGAAGAAGTTGTTGCTTCAAATACCATTTATAACCACCAAGGGTAAGGTCCCCTTCTTACTGCACACAGGAGGCCTAACTTGCTTCTTTGAATTTCTCGGCTTCTTCACAAAGGAAAGTCCTTCTGATGAAACTTTTTCAAGGATAACGTTTTCTCCAACAGACCTAATAACCCAACATAAGGATTCCAAGTTTAACAGAGCACATTGTGCCTCAGCATTTGAAAGAGAAGAGAATCTGTGTATCAATATGATTTTACAGTTGCAAACTTGGCATAAGTAAAGCAAAACACTCAAACCAAAGTGTCATAGTGAGTAAAGTCTAAACAAAGTATCCCCAGTGTTGAAGCAATCACTTTGGCCTCGAACTCGGACCCCATATTTCTTTTGAGTGAAGTCTCTTTTCCAGGCTCAACTCCATCTTCAGCGACCTGGCTGAACCAATAAAGCATTGAATCGAAAAAATAACTCTGCATCATATGCAAGGATAAAAGCACTTTTGGCATCATTGTACCTCGAATCATCGACGCCTCTTTGATCCTAGGAATTGAACCATCTACAATTACGAGGTCAAGTTATGCGCTGAAGCATCCGATAACTCAGAACTGACTTATGCTTGTGAAATTAGGGCTCGGAGGAGGCGATGAAAGAGTCCCCGGAGATAAAACTTTTCTTTAGATTGGTTAACTTTATGCAATTCCACCATCCAACAAGAGACCCTTTTGTTTCTGCAGCAATACAACCGGAGATCTCTTTCTTAAAAACCCAGACTTTACAAATTGAGACGAAGCAAAAAATGATCGAGTCTTCTTGCAAGGCTCCAATACATCCCAAAGAGAGAGAAATGGGAAAATTTTGAAAATAATTATCGGAGTGTAAATTTGATAAAATAAAATAAATATGGTTTTATTACTCTAGAAAATTTTGAAAATTTACTCTAAATTTTTTTTAATTTTTGTACTGTTTTCATCTTCGAGTTAAATGTCGATTTTTACTAAAGATTTAGACAATTTCTATTAATGTTAACGGAAGAGTTCCAATTGTCTCCGATTTCCTCTTTTCTTTTTTGGAATTTTTTCTTTCTTTTTAGGTTAAGCCTCCTATATATAAGAAGATGGAGAAATTTACAAGTATTATTCTACTTTCAAAATCATATTCGCTTAAAAAATTTAGTAAGATGAATTATTTTACTAACTTTCGACTTGATCCGGCTATGATCATATCAAAAAAGTTATCAAAGAATGATGTTGTTGGTAGTGTGATATTACCGAAAGAACAAGTAATCTCTGTCCTCACAAAGATGAATGGCGTTACAAATGAGAATTTGCAAAACGGTATCGAGGTGCAAGTCCACGACTTGGTTGAAGACGATTTATACACAGTTACTCTGAGATGTATTGACAATGCTAAATTTTATTTTGGGGCTGGCTGGAGTACTATGAAGCATTCATTAGATGTCGAGGAAGGCGATGTTCTGAAGCTCTATTGGGATTACTTATTGGGCAAATTCATTATTATCAATATGCCATATTATTTAATTGATGTGGTTTGATGATGTAGCTCGATTACATCTATTTTTCTTGTTTTTCTATTTTTATTTATGTTTTGGATTTTCATATTCTAGTTAAGTGTTGTTTTTTTCTAATTTAAATATTTTTTTAAAAACATGCCTCCTTGTTTATCGAGCAAAATATCTCAATATCAAGAACACCGATCAAAAACACAGACAAACAAACTATCAGAACTATAGTCTTCTATCATCTTCTCTCAAGAGTAGAATCCGTTCCTGTTCGAAGAAAGGATATCCAAAAAAAAAACTTTATTCTTTGGGTTTCAAGAGTTACTTAGGCCTCAAGTTTCGTTGAGAGATACTCCTTTTTCCTTTTTTTTTTTTTTTTTTTTTTTTAGGGTTTTCATCGTTTTACCTTTGTTATTTAGGCCTCCCATATGTTTGTGAGAAACCTTTTCTCATGAATTTCGGCTATTCTTTCGAATCAACGATCTCCAAGCTTGTTCTTTATTCGGCTCCGAATCAACGAGCATTGGACTTGGTTACGGTTAGGCTTCGCCACATCTACTCCTGGAGTTATCACTAGAGACAACTAGGTAAGGATCTGTTTCTGTTTGTCAGTATTTAGGTCTTGGAGCTTCTTATATGTTGTGTATTGCGCTACATAAGCTTTTTTGCTTGATGGAAACTTACACGTTTCTTATCAATTTGGCAACTTTTGCTTAACTACATTGGGTCAGAGCATCTTCTGCTTCTTGAAGGGGAAGGTGTTGCAGCTTCTGTCCTGGAGAAGGTGTAGATCATAGTAACATCTATAATTTTTTCAGGTTATACGTATGGTTGGGAAAAACACAGCAAGCGTTGGTGGCAGAAACAGAAAATTGGCAACACTAGAAAAGTATGGGACTAACTTAACTAAACTGGCAGAGGAGGTAATAAAAATCGCAACTCTCAAGAAAGTTTCATGTTAATACGGCTTTTGGTAAAACTTGGTTTTTCACACTTTCTGTATGTTGCAGGGTAAACTGGATCCGGTTGTTGGAAGGCAAGCGCAGATCGAAAGAGTGGTCCAGATCTTGGCTCGAAGACGCAAGAACAACCCTTGTCTTATTGGAGAACCTGGAGTTGGAAAGACAGCAATAGCTGAAGGAATTGCACAGATAATTGCCACTGGTGAAACTATTGAGGGGAAGACGGTAATATATAAGCTCTCCCATCGGATCATTTATAATGTTTTAAAGAGATGCTGAGAAGAGTGCGCATATATATGTTTTGTTTCAGGTTATAGCCCTTGATGTGGCTCTTCTAGTGGCTGGAACGGAATGTTGTGGAGAACTCGAGAAAAGAATGAAGATGCTTATTGAAGAAATCAAACAAAGTGATGACATAATTCTGTTTATTGATGAAGTGCACACGCTTATCGAAAAAAAGAATGCTGCTAACATCCTAAAGCCAGATCTTGCAAGAGGTAGATTTTCTCATTCTTTTGTATTGGTCTAATGATGTCTAAATCAAGGAAACTCTAGGCTTTTTCTTTGTTTTGTAGTTTATCGGTGCAACAACATTGAATGAGTACAGGAAGCACATTGAGAAAGATCCTGCATTGGAGAGACGGTTCCAGCCTGTGAAGGTACCTGAACCAACTGTAGAGGAAGCTATACAGATCTTGCACGGTCTGCGTATGAGATCCACCATAAGCTCCCTTTAACGATATGATAACTTTGTACATGGGTTTGCATCAGTACGATAAGCTACCTGATGTGGTGGATGAGATGTTAGTCAGGTAAATGATCCTAGTGCCCATGCTTACGAAAGCACTTAATTATATCACAACATGGTTGGAGGAGTGCTACGCATCGTTATAACTGTAGAAACAATGTATAATTTGAAGCTTCCATTAACCAGAAATAGATGTAATCATAAGAGATCCAAAAAGTACACACAAATTTTTATTGAGCTATATACGACTCATACTTCAATCCTGAAAAATCTCACTAATTTCTCAAGTAAATAGTTTGCCTCCGATTACACTGAATTACTCCTCCTTTGCAGCATCACCATTCGCAACATCCTTCTTTTCCGTGGTTTCTGCGGTTTTCTCATCATCTATGCTTCTAGAAGTTTCATCACGGGTAACCGCGGGAGCTTCTTCTCCGGTGTTTGTAGAAGGACCTTCTTCTGGGTCAGCTTTTGTTTCACAACTTTCTTCTTTACCTTCTCCAACATTCTTCTGAATGGTGCCGACTTTGACATACTTGCTCATGAACTTGTACTCCCAGTCTTGCAAGGCCTCTAGCTCAAATGGACCGAGACCCGAGATGTCTCCTGTCAAGTCGTTATCCTCAAACGACATCTTCGCCAAAGCTCTGCTTGCATCTTTCCCTGCAAACAGAGCGTATGGTCCACCTGGTCCATAGAACATCCTGCAGAAGAAAAAAAGAAGAGATGTCAGGTGAGAGTATGTGACCAACCAGTACGAGTTGAGTAGAGTTTGAAGATTCAAGACATGTGAATATATGATTCATATAGATATGTAGTAGAGCTGATGAACAAGAAAGAAAAGAAATATAGATATGTGCATTGATGGGTGTTTATATACATATATAAACAAAAGAGAATCGAAGAGCAGACTGCACAACATTATGAACAAAGGAGAGAATATCCATTCTAAGATAGCCAGAAAAGCTCACAACGAGTTATGAGTTTAACGAAAAAGAACAAGATCCATCCATAAACGATGAAGATATACAATCAACCAAAACCCCCAATTTTCAGCAAAAATCTCCAGAAACCCAAATCTCGATAATCTGGATTAAATCGTTTCCGTTTATGAAGAAGTAAAAGAAACCTGCTCTGGGAAACATCATAGATCTGGCCCTTGATCGCCATGAGAAGGGGATATTTGGGATCGGAACCGTCATACCGCTTAAGCTCATCCTCGGTGATTTCTCCGAGCTGAACCGGCGGCGGAAGAGGCTCCGACTGCGGGTAAACCTCTGTAGAACGCGGGCGGTGTGGTTCGGGAGAGACGAAGAAACCGGAGACAACTTGATAGACGGCGAAAGCGAGAGCTAAGACGGTGAAAAACGCAGCCGGAGAAAGTCCAGTGTAAGCTGTAATGGTTTCCTTGAGCGTCTCCCATACTTGCATCACCATGATGGATGGATGGAGCAAATCGAAAGAGAAGAGAAGAGAGAATCGGTGGTCACTTTTCTTAGCCTTTTTTTTTTTTTTAATCTTCCTGAGAGTTTATATAATTTGTTCGCAATTTTAAAAAGACAACAAACGAGAATTAATTTTTTTTTATAATCTTCTAATACATAATGGTCAACAAATATTTTTAAAAAAATTTAGATCGTTTTTTCAACAGAGCCGTCAATAAATGACCGTTGATCTCCAAGGACGAACAATTAAAAAATATCGTGAGATTAATAAAACGGTGCCGTTATTGCCGTCTTGAGAAGAGTAGTAGGTGAAAGGTAGATGATAGGAAAACAAATGTGACTAATAATATCTCCTCTTATTGTACAAAGAAAACACGTTTTTTCAATAAACTTGGTTTCTTTTCTATATATTTGGTAGTTGGTACATTCAAACCATAACCTATTGGAAGTTGTGTAGTATTTATGTGAGATTATAAAAAGTTACTCATCAGAATCGATTATGATTGATTTTTAGTGATATTATGAATTAATCAAAAGAAAATCGCATTTTTAACTTTTAAGAATGAAAAATATATCACTTTAAATCATGAGAGAATTACACTATCATTTTAAACTTTCAAAATAATTATACTAATACATTAACTTTTTAATATGCGAACAAATTTGCCAGATTGAAGGTTTAATGTGTTAGTGTAATTATCTTGAATGTTTAAAGTGCTAATGTAATTCTCTCAAAGTTTGAAGTGCTACATTTTTCATCCATAAAGGTTAAAAATACGATTTTCCCAATTAATAAATGAGAAAAAGCAAGTGATTATTGCATTCTCGTACATAACAATATTTGGGTATTCGATCCAAATATTATCGGAATTTGGAGAAACAATCAGAGTAAACCGTTCGAAGGAATAAAGCCTAGTAGGACTCGAATCGGAAGAATCTTAAAGATATGGAAATCGATTGCAACCACCGTACATGACATCTCTTGGTGCGGGAGTGTTTGGGTTAAATTGCGATGGATCACAATCAAAATTCCTCTAAAAATTATTGTCATTTAATATCAACGAAGAAAGCCAAAAAAATAGTATATCAGATCGAGAATGATGATGGATAAAGCACACAACATATATTGTTGGGTATAAATAATTTCTCATGAGATCAACAAATCAGAAGGTGACACGTGCATATTAGGCTAGACGGTCATTTAACCTTAAAGCGTACCACCTCGAGAGGACCAATTGCGCAAAGAATGACTCATTTGCGACTATTTTGGGATCAAAAACAGTAGTCGCAAATATTTGGTCTCTAAATAAAATGGTCGCAAAACGATCGGGTGGGTAGCCTGGAAGAGGAATAAATTAGTTGATGTAGTTTGAATTCAGTAGTGACCTTGGGGAAATTTGTTACTGATATGTGACTATAATATCAGTCCTAAATTAGAGACTGATTTTGTGACTATTTGTTAAAAAAAAAATTAAAAACAAAACCAAAAAAAAAATTCAAAAAAATATATATTTTATTTAGGGTTTGCAAATTAGTGTACATGTTACCCTAAACCCTAAACTTTAAGAACATATAAGGTTTGAATATCACTTTACAATGATTTTGGGTATATAGCTGTTCAAAAATATATTTTACAATTTAAGATTTAGAGTTTATGATTAAGGGTTAGAGGTTTAGGATTTATAATTTATGATTTATAAAATGATTATATTTTTAAAATTGTAAGTGTTGAATTTTTTTTGTATATTATTTGATGTTTTGTATATTATTTGATGGTTTAGTAGGGTTTAGATTGTTTTTTGTATATTATTTGATGTTTATTTAAAAAAAATCGAGTAAAGTTGCTAAACCGAAGCAAATCAGTCACAAATTTGGGACTACTTTTGCAAGTCCTTAAACAGTCGCAAATTTGAGACCCTTTTGTGACTCCTATGTTTCGTCGTTAATTTGCGACTGTTTTGCCACTGCATTGCGAGTAGTCGCAAAGTGGTCGCAAATTAGTCACACTTTCGTCCCATTTTTTTGCGACAAAAAAAAGAGTCACAAAAGTTGGTCACAAAAACTGTGTTTTCTTGTAGTGATGTCGTATGACGTGTCACCATATACTAGACGACCACTAGACCTAAAATGCACAACCTCGAGAGGGTGCGGTTACGAGGCCGAGTGGTCGAACCTTAGGACAGGTCGTATGACCACCTTCTCCTTAAACCATTCTCAAACAGCGGAAAGTAAGGAGATAAGTGATCCGGACATGTACATGTCAACTATCCGACTAAACCAACACAAATCGGGCAGCAATGTCCGAGAAGGTAAGATTCTAAGTAACCGACCGGTAGCAATATCCTAGAAGGTAAGGATAACCCGATATCCCCTGGAAGGATATCGAGGAAGATAAATATGAATTCACTTTATGCGGGAATGTCTCTATTTTTCCCTCTAGTATTACTTTAAACTAAAGTTGACTCTCTCGTACTAACCCCATAGTTGGCCAATTTTGGCATATATGACAGGTGAAAGCGACTAGTCACTGTACACGGGGAAGATAAAAGCATGGACATTCAGAGTGCGTGGCATCGCCTAAACAGCCGAAGTATCACAGATTCGGTGTGGCGCATGCACCCTACAGCGGCCTTGTCGGGAACACATACATAAATGACAAAAGAGGTGTGTAGAAAAGCACTCGAGTACCCCGTATGTGACCTGACGAAGGATTCGAGACACGACCCGACAGAACGAACGCAACCCGGTATACGAGTCCGGGTCAGGTATTCTCTATAAATACCACCCTCACTCCTCGAGGGAGGGGGGGATATTTGGACTCTCTCGCTGAGAAAACTCTCTAAGAACACTTAGATTTTCCTTCTTTCCGAGACTCTCAGTCCCATCTCCGACAATTCTCTGGTAACCTTCACGGTTGCTCACCATGAAGTTCTCACACCCAAACTCTTATTTTCTTCTCTTTTACCACAAAAAGCTCAACAACTAAAGCCCGTTGTGGATCCATCCTTTCTTTCAGACCCAATTGTCACATTTTCTCACCCTGTTTTCTGATTACTCTTTCCGCTTTCCGACGAACCACTACGTGGTCTTTCTATAACATAATCTGACTTGGACGTCGGAGAGCCATCGAAAAACACACCTCCATCGTGTTTTCTAAGCCTCCACGTTTTTACTCGTGATGCAAGAAATTAGCCCCCCAAAAGACGGAAAAAACCGAAACATATATGATTGTCTGTTTGGGTGGAAGTCTTATCTGAGAAAGATAGCAACATGTAATTGTTCTTATTTCGTTATAAAATTCTTCTTATGTATTTGTTGTATTTGTCGTTTTCATTGACAACAATGTAAGTTTTAACTAATGGAGAGAAAAAGTTTTAGACTTTTCTCTCTACTCGAAATATCTCTGCGTCGATAAATCTCTTTTTCTCTCTCCTGCCGACACTTTTCTTTCTCTCCGATCTCCCTCTCCGGCGAGCGTGGTGACTCACCGCCGCCGGAGGAGGGACCCCGGTGATCTCCTTTTTCTTTTGACAGGTGTTTAGTTGTGCTTGGTCGTCGGTTCGGTTGAGGCGACGGGGTGAAGTTTCTCCGGTCTCCGGCACGTTCCTCTATCGACGGCGGCGGAGCTTCAGCGGCGTCGCTGGGCTGCGGTGGTGGAAGGCTGTCTCCTCGTGACGACTCGCCTCTCCTCAGTCCGCCTCTTTCTTTGCCGGCGGATTTTCTTCTCTCTCTCGGGTTCACCGGCTTTTTTCCTCCGACGGTCTTCCTCGACTTTTCTTTGAGAGTCCACTTTCCTCGGTGGTGGTGTTTCTCGCCTCCTCCCGATTAAAGTCCCGCTCCGCCTCGTTTTGCTTATAGCGGTGTTCCCGAGGTGATGGTGTGGTGGCGATGTAAGGCTTGCTCTTCTAGGCTCCGGCGGCGGCGATTGGACCTCGAGAGCTTCTCCGTTGAAATGAGCCAAGAGAAACCCGAGCCACCCGCCTAGAATCACCACCGAGAAACACCACCGGTGGAGCCGCGTACGCCGGGAGAGACGAGAGCCACCACTCCGAAGCTAGCCACAAGACAAGCACCTCCCAATATCTGTTTTTGGTGTCGCGGGAGGTGCTTGTCTTGTGGCTAGCTTCGGAGTGGTGGCTCTCGTCTCTCCCGGCGTACGCGGCTCCACCGGTGGTGTTTCTCGGTGGTGATTCTAGGCGGGTGGCTCGGCGGCGGTTTCTCTTGGCTCATTTCAACGGAGAAGCTCCGGTGCCGTCTTCTCACCGTTGTGGCTCGGGTTTCACGGTCGGTGTGTGTTCTCGTTCTTGGCAAGTTTCAGCAGGTTCGCGAAATTGGTTTGGTTTCGGTGAGTGAGGGCTCCGGCTAGGTGGTTCGGTGTAGATGGTGGAGCGTCTCGAGGCGTGTATTGTTGAGGCGCCGGTTTGTTGTTTGGTTAGGTTGTAATTGTGGAGGTTGGTCCCTATGGAGACTTCGGTTTCTACGGGAATGGTGGTCGGAAGTGACTTCTCCGATTACTGCTCGGACTTCCTTGTCACCGATTGCAATTTAGTCCGTAACGCATTCCGGAAATCGCGTTAGTTCTCGGAGAAGTGATAACACCATATTTTACATGTTTTTAAGGTTTAGTTTCATAGGTTTTTAATCTCACTTTGTATAGTTTTGAGATATTTTCATGCATTTGAGTCTCATTTGCATTGCATTGCATTTTAGATGTCCTAGGTTGTCTTTGCATTATTTTTGGCTTGCTTGAGCCATTTTCAGGTGTTCTGGGAGTCATAGGAGTTGGAGGAGCGAAGATACCAATCAAAAAGTTCATTTCGGAATACAAAGATGCAGGATCAGGTTGAGACGTCATACGTTTGGCATTGGATGAAGGACTTTCCACCGATGGATTGAGCTCATATTTTACCACGAGATAGAAAAATGGATTAGCTTTCATTTGGAAGTGGTTTGAGACAATTCCAACGGTGCGATCAGAAGTTATGCCAATTTCCGTGACGACGGTCCAGTCTGGCGCGCGAATGAGCTGCCTGAAGAAGTCCATCGGTCAACCTCTGCCCGATGCAAGTGACCGATGGAACTTCTGAAAAACAGAAATCCCCATCGATGCGATGTATCGGGAGCAGGAGACCGATGCGACCTGCGCGACCCCTTTTGCCCATAAATACAATTAGACCCATTTGTTGTTTTCTAAGCTTTCTTCTTCATTTTTTTTGTGTGTGCTCAACCCAAGAACTCTCTCTATAGTTTCTTGGGTTGTTCTTCATGTATAATCCACACTTTTGAAGGATTTTTCACTTATATATATATATGCTTTGATTTCTTCTTTCTTCTTTATTTTTCTTGAAGATTCTTCTTCTTAAACTTGGGAAAGCTCAAGAACATCACTTGGTGTTCTTGATGGATCATCATTTTCATGCCATCTAAGAGAAGATTTCTTCATCCCTTTATACATATTATGTCTTGTTGATTCTTGTTCTTCATTTCTATGGTTTAATTTTGGTGTTCTTGTGAGTTGACTTTTTGTTGGATTTTGGATAATGTTTGATTTGGATGGTTGATGGTTGATTGTTGATGTTTAGGCTTAGATAATCATTTGTTCTCATGTTAGGAGGGATCTTAATGCTAGAATCGAATTGACAACTCATTTCTAGAACTTAAGACATTTCTCGCCCGGAAGGTGTTCGATGAAATGTCTAGAAAACTTCTAAGCATGCAATTCAATTCTTAGCCAATGGAAATTGATGATTAAGGTGAATTGTTGACTTGTATGGACTAATGCTTAATGATTATGGATCATTTAGTTTTGAACGGAAGTTCTTGATAACTAGATGATTTGTAAATGGATTAGTATCATGTGAGTGAACTAATCTACTTGTGTGATCCATGTCATAAGAATGAATGTGCATTGAATGTTTAGGCATCATTAGTCAATTGTCTTGATGGTTAGATAATGGTTATTTAGGATGATCTTGGATGAGTCTTTCACTTAGGTTGGTTCGTAATGCTAGAGTTGACATGATAAACCGAAACCTAGTACTACACCTTAGATTAGTTAGATTTTTGATCTCATCCCATGCATTAGGGATAGATTCGAGTAAGCGGTGTTAGTACTAGATTAGGATTGTTCATTCATTTCTAGATCTTAGGCATTTCACTCATGACCCGAGTTTAGTTGCTTGACCCGAACCTTTTGTGAGCTTTACATATCCTAGCCAACGAAAGTTGATGTTTAGGGTGTTTAGTGAACTAATTGGAATTGTTTCTTAATGTTGTTGATTATTTAATCACAAATGGAAATTTGTCCATGATTAGATAATTAACAAAGTGATTAGTGCCATGGAAATGGATTAGTCATATTTGTGAATTCCATGTTCTAAGATAGTGATTAATGCTTCCAAATGATTCATTGTTTGATTGTCACCCATCTAATTGATAGCTTAGTTCATGATCCAACATTTTAGTCTTGTGTTTTGTTTTCCTTCTTGCATTTTTTTTCTTTTCCCATAAACATATAAAAACCAAAAACAATGTTTGCTCTAGCTTAAGAAGTTTCTTGCATTCTTAGTGCATCAATCTTAACCCCATATGGATTGACATCTCAAGTGCTACAATGACATGAGTACACTTGGAAAATTGAACACGAAAATATCCCGTATCAATTTGGCGCCGTTGCCATTGGGGTTTAGCATTGATTATTAGGATTTGGATTCTTCTTGAGACTAGAGCTTTTTATTTTCTTTTGTTGTTAATCTTTTTTCTCTTTTCTTGTGCTCTTGATCTCTTAGGTAACTAGGAGTAAATGAGACATGCAAGGAGAGAAGGAGTAAGAGGACACAACCGTCAAGCTAGTGACGTTAAACGCGCCATTGGGGACTCCCCCAATCCTATCCCTCGTCAATGCTAGAGACATAAAACAAGCAATCCTATCATTTACTTCTTGTTTTCTGCCTTTTATTGTTTGATAAATTTTGTTTTCATGTTTTTTGTAGGAGCAATAAGGGTGAATAAATGGGACGGATGGAATGGTCTAAGTCCGTGTGCTTCAACGCACAATGCTTCCTCCTCGTGAATCCACTCCACTCCAAGGTACCACTAACTTATCCCTTTGTATATACCATTTCGTTTTTGTTTTTGTTTATGTTTGTTTTACTCTCTCTTTGGCTCAATTCACACCGAGACGGTGTGATTTAAGTCCGGGGGAGAGGTTCTTGTGTTTTGACATTGTTTATTTTGTCTTATTTTTATTTTCTTGAGTCATTGCATTGTATATTTTCAATTGCATAAAAAACGAAAAACAAAAAAAATCATCATGTAGTTTGCATTAGTCCATGTGCATTCTAGACTTTACTTGATCACTCATTTCTAGATCATACTGGTTGCATTCATGTGCATGGGAGTTCATGAAACATGTATGATAAGCTTTCATTGTGATGCACTCGATAATGGTTTTATATTGCTTAAACGATTTCAAAAGGCTTGTAAACTTCGTACTTTGATCTCTCCACTTGAAACGCATGGTCTAGTTCAAGATAGCTTAATTTGAAACCATCTCCCAAACATATGGACTTAATTGAATTTTAATTGTCTCACTTAGGGGCTTGAGATCTTAACCATGGTTTTACATATACATTCGGGTTATCTTATTCCTTTGTGCCACACTTGTTAGCCCGAATGGCCATTCTCATTTTTAGGATGGTTCCCCACCTTAACCTTAACCTATCCTTACACCCCTTCATTGTTTGCTTGAGTGAGGCCTCTTCTTGAAAATGCTTACATATGCAAAATCTTGTAAGAAGGGAACGACAAATATGATCTTCCATAGGGCTAGTCTAAGTGAACATCAAGGCTAGCAAACTAGGAGGGTTGTTATATTTCATTGCTAATGGGTTATGGTTTGGGAACATGATCATTAAAGAAAAACAAATGTTGAGAAAAAGAAAAAGAATGAGAAAAGAAAACCATGGGTTAGAAAAGAAAGAGGATGGGAAATACAAAGAAAACATTCTATGGAAACACCAAGAAGTTAGCTCTAAGTTAAAAAGGAAGAAAACTAGAGCTTTTACAATAAAAGAAAGAGAAAAATCCCTAGATGTTATACATTGAAAAGGTTTTGGTTTTATAGGATAATTACATATCTCGCTAAGAAGAGCATTGGGTTTACTTCAAAAGAAAAAGAAGCTTGACTCCGGGTAAAAACTAGGACTCTAAGCTAGGTTGGGTAGAAATGGAAGTTATTATTTGTATACATCAATTGATCCATTTCTTCCTTGCTTTTGTGTGATGTTTTGCATTCCTTTGATTTGAGAGTAAGTCACCAAAAATTAAACCGCCTTATTTCATAATTTATAAACCTCTTTCAACCAAGCCAAATGGTTTAGATTAACATTCCCTATGTGAGACTACACTTTGAAAGAATAATTGAATGTGAGGAGTTGGTGAACATGATGGCTAACGGTATTGGACATGTGTCTAAAGAAAAGATTAGGAGTTGCGATAAGTCTAGAGAAGTTAGAGTCATATTGAGATACGTTTTTGCAATGTCTTGGTATCATATTGGGCATATATTTCCCACTTTGAATGCTTTGACATGTCTTTTGGTTGTGAATTCCCACTCTTTAAAACCTCTCTTCCGGTTTGTCTTCTCTTGTTTGCTTGCGGACAAGCAAAAGGCAAGTCCGGGGGAGTTGATAACACCATATTTTACATGTTTTTAAGGTTTAGTTTCATAGGTTTTTAATCTCACTTTGTATAGTTTTGAGATATTTTCATGCATTTGAATCTCATTTGCATTGCATTGCATTTTAGATGTCATAGGTTGTCTTTGCATTATTATTGGTTTGCTTGAGCCATTTTCAGGTGTTCTGGGAGTCATAGGAGTTGGAGGAGCGAAGATACCAATCAAAAAGTTCATTTCGGAATACAAAGATGCAGGATCAGGTTGAGACGTCATACGTTTGGCATTTGATGAAGGACTTTCCACCGATGGATTGAGCTCATATTTTACCACGAGATATAGCAATGGATTAGCTTTCATTTGGAAGTGGTTTGAGACAATTACAACGGTGCGATCAGACGTTATGCCAATTTCCGTGACGACGGTCCAGTCTGGCGCGCGAATGAGCTGCCTGAAGAAGTCCATCGGTCAACCTCTGCCCGATGCAAGTGACCGATGGAACTTCTGAAAAACAGAAATCCCCATCGATGCGATGTATCGGGAGCAGGAGACCGATGCGACCTGCGCGACCCCTTTTGCCCATAAATACAATTAGACCCATTTGTTGTTTTCTAAGCTTTCTTCTTCATTTTTTTTTGTGTGTGCTCAACCCAAGAACTCTCTCTAGAGTTTCTTGGGTTGTTCTTCATGTATAATCCACACTTTTAAGGATTCTTCACTTATATATATGCTTTGATTTCTTCTTTCTTCTTTCTTTTTCTTGAAGATTCTTTTTCTTAAACTTGGGAAAGCTCAAGAACACCACTTGGTGTTCTTGATGGATCATCATTTTCATGCCATCTAAGAGAAGATTTCTTCATCCCTTTATACATATTATGTCTTGTTGATTCTTGTTCTTCATTTCTATGGTTTAATTTTGGTGTTCTTGTGAGTTGACTTTTTGTTGGATTTTGGATAATGTTTGATTTGGATGGTTGATGGTTGATTGTTGATGTTTAGGCTTAGATNCCATCCATAAACGATGAAGATATACAATCAACCAAAACCCCCAATTTTCAGCAAAAATCTCCAGAAACCCAAATCTCGATAATCTGGATTAAATCGTTTCCGTTTATGAAGAAGTAAAAGAAACCTGCTCTGGGAAACATCATAGATCTGGCCCTTGATCGCCATGAGAAGGGGATATTTGGGATCGGAACCGTCATACCGCTTAAGCTCATCCTCGGTGATTTCTCCGAGCTGAACCGGCGGCGGAAGAGGCTCCGACTGCGGGTAAACCTCTGTAGAACGCGGGCGGTGTGGTTCGGGAGAGACGAAGAAACCGGAGACAACTTGATAGACGGCGAAAGCGAGAGCTAAGACGGTGAAAAACGCAGCCGGAGAAAGTCCAGTGTAAGCTGTAATGGTTTCCTTGAGCGTCTCCCATACTTGCATCACCATGATGGATGGATGGAGCAAATCCAAAGAGAAGAGAAGAGAAGAGAGAATCGGTGGTCACTTTTCTTAACCTTTTTTTTTGTTTTGTTTATCTTCCTGAGAGTTTTATATATTTTGTTTGCAATTTTAAAAAGACAACAAAGTCGCTAATCCAGAATTAGTTTTATTTTTATCTTCTAATTAATGGTCAATTACGCAACAAATAAAAAAATTTAGATCGTTTTTCAACAGAGCCGTCAATAAATGGCCGTTGATTTCCAAGGACGAACAATTATAAAATATGTCATTTTTGGTTCGTAAGAATTGATATATACATACAAAGTTACAAACATTTTTTAAGAATATCGTCGTTACACCTAACTAAATGGTGGCTCAGATTAATAAAACGGTGCCGTTATTGCCGTCTTGAGAAGTGTAGTAGGTGAAAGGTAGATGATAGGAAACCCAAATGTGACTAATACCTCCTCTTATTGTATAAAGAAAACACGTTTTTTCAATAAACTTTGTTTCTTTTCTACTCCCTCCGTTTCAAAAATAATGTCATTTTAGCTTTTTTTTTGTTACATAAAAAATGTCACTTTAGATTTTCAATGCAAATTTTGGCACAAAATATCTAATTTAACCTCAGTTTTAATGAAAAATTCCAAAAGTTATTATATATATTTGAAGGGTATAATTGAATTTTCAGTATGTTTTATTAATTTGTGTGCAAAATATCAAAATAACACTTATTATAAAACATAGCGAGTATATATTTTGGTAGTTGGTACATTCAAACCATAACATATTGGAAGTTGTGTAGTATTTATGTGAGATTATAAAAAGTTATTCATCAAAATCGATTATGATTGATTTTTAGTGATATTATGAATTAATCAAGAGAAAATCGCATTTTTAACTTTTAGGAATGAAAAATATATCACTTTAAATCATGAGAGAATTACACTATCATTTTAAACTTTCAAAATAATTATACTATTACATTAACTTTTCAATCTGCGAACAAATTTGCCAGATTGAAAGTTTAATGTGTTAGTATTATCTTGAATGTTTAAAGTGCTAATGTAATTCTCTCAAAGTTTGAAGTGCTACATTTTTTCATCCATAAAGATTTAAAATACGATTTTTCCAATTAATAAATGAGAAAAAGCAAGTGATTATTGCATTCTCGTACATAACAATATTTGGGTATTCCATCCAAATATTATCGGAATTTGGAGAAACAATCAGAGTAAACCGTTCGAAGGAATAAAGCCTAGTAGGACTCGAATCGGAAGAATCTTAAAGATATGGAAATCGATTGCAACCACCGTACATGACATCTCTTGGTGCGGGAGTGTTTGGGTTAAATTGCGATGGATCACAATCAAAATTCTTCTAAAAAATTATTGTCATTTAATATCAACGAAGAAAGCCCAAAAAAATAGTATATCAGATCGAGAATGATGATGGATAAAGCACATAACATATATTGTTGGGTACAAATATTTTCTCATGAGATCAACAAATCAGAAGGTGACACGTACATATTAGGCTAGACGGTCATTTAACCTTAAAGCGCACCACCTCGAGAAGGTGCGGTTACGAGGCCGAGTGGTCGAACCTTAGGACAGGTTGGAGAGGCCGTATGACCACATTCTCCTTAAACCATTCTCAAACAGCGGAAAGTAAGGAGATAAGTGGTCCGGACATGTACATGTCAACTCTCTGACTAAACCAACACAAATCGGGCAGCAATATCTGAGAAGGTAAGATTATAAGTAATCGGCTGGTAGCAATATCCTAGAAGGTAAAGATAACCCGATATCCCCTGGAAGGATATCGAGGAAGATAAATATGAATTCACTTTATGCGGGAATGTCTCTATTTTCCCCTCCAGTATTACTTTAAACTAAAATTGACTCTCGTACTAACCCCATAGTTGGCCAATTTTGGCATATATGATAGGTGAAAGCGACTAGTCACTGTACACGGAGAAGATAAAAACATGGACATTCAGAGTGCGTGGCATCGCCTAAACAGCCGAAGTATCACAGATTCGGTGTGGCGCATGCACCCTGAAGCGGCCTTGTCGGGAACACATACATAAATGACAAAAGTGGTGTGTAGAAAAGCACTCGAGTACCCCGTATGTGACCTGACGAAGGATTCGAGACACGACCCGACAGAACGAACGCAACCCGGTATACGAGTCCGGGTCAGGTATTCTCTATAAATACCACCCTCACTCCTCGAGGGAGGGGAGATCTTTGGACTCTCTCGCTGAGAAAACTCTCTAAGAACACTTAGTTTTTCCTTCTTTCCGAGACTCTCAGTCCCATCTCCGACAATTCTCTGGTAACCTTCACTGTTGCTCTTAGACCATGAAGTTCTCACACCCAAACTCTTATTTTCTTCTCTTTTACCACAAAAAGCTCAGCAACTAAAGCCCGTTGTGGATCCATCCTTTCTTTCAGACCCAATTGTCACATTTTCTCACCTTGTTTTCTGATTACTCTTTCTGCTTTCCGACGAACCACTACGTGGTCTTTCTATAACATAATCTAACTTGGACGTCGGAGAGCCATCGAAAAACACACCTCCATCGTGTTTTCTAAGCCTTCACATTTTTACTCGTGATGCAAAAAATTAGCCCCCCAAAAGACGAAAAAAAACCGAAACATATATGATTGTCTGTTTGGGTGGAAGTCTTATCTGAGAAAGATAGCAACATGTAATTGTTCTTATTTCGTTATAAAATTATTCTTATGTATTTGTCGTTTTCATTGACAACAATGTAAGTTTTGATTTGATTTTATTTTCTTGGCTAAAAAAGTGCAGGAGATGTTACGATACCATATCTTTTTTACATATATCATAATATTCCATTATGTGTATATCTGATTATAAATAGAAAATTAAAATTAAAATTAAATTAGGCAATTAGGTTAAATCAATGATTGTAAGTATAAATAAGGCATTGAGATCAAAAAGAAGAAAAACATACGTTGTTTTCTGATAGGAGACTCTCCGTACATTAACCACGATTCACGAGTAGTCGTTTTTTCATCGCTGGAAGCCAATAATTATACTTATCTGCGTATGTCAATTTTTCCCAACTCGTGACTTATCTTTTCCTCTCGATCGTTTTTCTTCTTCTTGCGTAAACCTAATATCACCAGTAGCCTATGGATCATATATTTTATTTCAAGAATTAAAAACTTGTAAAAATCATGGAAACCAAACTATCTAACAACAATTGGGTCCCCTTAGGGCTTAGTGTGACTAATTAATATCTCGATCCTCTTATTTGTATACAAAGATGTTTTCAATAAACAATTGGCTTCTTTTCTATATGTATTTGCTTGTTTCACCGAATAAAGTTAGGTTTCTGTTTATCCCTTGTGTTAACTTTAAGGTGTTGAGTGTTTAATTTCTATTTGTTAGGTCGTTTTTCTTTTCGATTAGGGTTGTGTATTGGCGTACATATTTTGTTTAGAGATGAATGCTTGTTAGTTTGGTCGTTTTGTCATTGTGTTGGTAGTACAGATTCTGTTACATGTTTTATTTTCTTAAGGTGTGTTGCGTTTTCTGATCATCTTTATACACAGAATAAAAACCAAAACTATATAGAGATACATCACTTATGATTTTACCATTACCCAATGCAGCCTCCAAATTAAATCTGCATTATGGCTAGGTTCTTGGCTAATTCTACGGCCTGTCCTGCGCTTGTTCCCGGAATACCAAGAAGATGTGTGAAGACGATGTACTGTTTACAAGCACCAGTTTTGAGAATCCAGAGCTTCTCAGGGTTAAGGGTTTCCAATGCATTGGATCTTACGGCAAGCCCTGGTCAAGATTTGTTTCTCAAGGTTAACCTCTCGGTCTCTATCAGGAAAGGAAAAGCTAGCCGGTGTGTAACGAGAGCCATGTTTGAGCGGTTTAACGAGAAAGCAATTAAGGTCATAATTCTGTCTCAAGAGGAAGCTCGGAGACTTGAGCAAAAACTTGTTGGGACTGATCATATACTGTTGGGTCTGATTGGGGAAGGGACTGGAATCGCTGCAAGGGTTCTTACATCAATGGGGATCACTCTTGAAGATGCTCGTGAAGAGGTGGAAAAGATCACTGCTGGAAGAGGAAGAGGCAGAGGAGATACGCCAGTGGAGATCCCATTTACTCTACTTGTAAAGCGTGCCCTGGAGTTGTCACTAGAGGAAGCTGGTAAGGATCTGTTTGCATGCTGTTTATATAAGTAATTAGGCTTGGAGCTTCTTATAATGAAACTTTTTCTTATCATTCTAGGGCATGACGACGTTGGACCAGAGCATCTTCTGCTTGGTCTTCTTCGTGAAGAAATAAAAGGTGTTGCAGCTCGTGTCTTGGAGAATTTGGGTGGAGATGATGATTACATCCGGATGCAGGTAAATGCATCAATTCTTGAATTCTCAGTCATTGTTATGTCTTCTTAGGAAACAATTTCTTGATTCCGTTTTGAGTATAATTTTTTTTTTACAGGTTATAGGCATTGTCAGGGACAACATTGAATTCGCAAGCTATGACTGATGAAACTTTCACATTTAGCTCTTTATGTCTGTGGCTAAAACTAACAAAAAAATTATTTGAGATTGTTATTTATTTTTCTACTCATGTCAAGGATTTGTGATCTAGAGTTGATCACTAAATACAAACATTGACATTGCCTACATTTATATACACATTGACATTGCCTACATTTATATACACATTGAAACCAAACACAACCCACATCAAAGTCCTCACAGATAAAATCATAAAAAAACATCAAAGATGAAGAGAACTCACTTCATCAACCTTCCACTCTCCTTCTTCATACTTGTACCATCTTACAATCCCTTCATCATTCTCAGTCCTCTGACACATCACACAAGTCTTATGCTCCATACATGTCAAGAACCTTTTCAGCCTCGAAGCTTTCTCCACTATCGTTTTATCAAGCTCTCTAACAATCACTTTCTGCTGCGGTTGCCACCCGCTGTACTCCACGAGGTGGGAGTGCGAAATGTTGAGCACTTCAAGGCTCGGTAATCCGTCAAGGATTTTCATCAGCGCTTCCCGTTTTATCGCAGAACACCTAAGGCTGAGGGTTTTGAGGTTTGGGAGGCACGTGATGAGCGTGTTTGCAAAGAAGATCTCAAATGGACCCATGATCTTGAGCTCTTTGAAATTCTTGCAGTTCTTGGCAATTTCTGTTAAGAGATAAGGCGGGTTTGCGATGCTTGGCATTGTTAGTGACTCGAGATCTTTCCAGATTCTTATCGCTTTGCATATACCGGTCTTCTTTATTCTGTTCCAAGCTGGTAGGACGACCCGTCTCAACCCTGGACACCTGCAAAAATTGAAAACTTAGCATCTCGGCAGTTCCAACTTAGCTGAGCTGAACCCGAAAACTTAACCGATTTTCAACATTCATAGTAGTGAAAAAGGGATGATCTTGGGCAGAGATCAAACATATTTGACGGCTATGATGGATGGAGCAATTTGGAAAGGAAAATTGCATAGAAAAAAAGAGTTACCTTTCTGCGGTGTAAGTTAGCTGATCATCACTCAAGAACAAGTTGAAATGGAAAATCAAGGTCCTCGTGTTTCCTCCGCTAAGATTCATGGAGAGTTTCAGGATCCTGGTCAGGGCCTCATCAGATCTGCGTTCCACATAGACATAAGGCTCCAGTGGGATCTTGATGAAACTAGATCTCATGTGGGACAAATCAAGCGTCTTCCACAGGATGGGATCGCAACAAGCCGCTCTCCATCCTCTACAAACATGAGCTAATCCCGACGTCAACTCAAAGACGCTAAATTTCTGGAAAATCCTCACTAATATGTCAGTGTCCAACTCTTCCCATCTCCTCACTCGACGACTCTCATACTCTTCTTCCATTTTCTTGATGTGCCCTAAGCAAGCAGAAGAACGTTTCTTATACACTTTTGAAAAACATAATGATTCCTAAAACATCTTTTTGAAGCAAGAAAATAAACAGCACGCATCAATTCTCTCATAAATATGAGATTCTAATCAATCAATTTTCCTGATTTGAGCAATCAATGCCTTATTACTGCCATTAAAAACGAATCAAACGGAACACCAAACGTAAGAAAAGACGTTTTTTTGTGTGTGTGTTAAGAGTAAAGAACCCAATTCAAAAACCAAAACCTTTATTGAAAATTAAACTAGACGAAAACAGAAAACCAGAGTTTAAAAACTCCCAAAGTGAATAATTTCTCCTCCCTCGGATTAAACCGTTAAACACCAAATGCTCTCTCTAATGATCACAATCTATCTTCATCCCTAATTATAAGACACCAAACCTAAAAGGAAATGAACAAAAAATAGAAATAAGGAAATAACAAAAGAAACTTCCGAATCGTTTTTACTAGAAAAGATGATAAACAGAGCTCAAACAGAGTATTCAAAGTCCAACCATGGAAAAGGAATCCTAGTTTAACTTAAACATGAACTGATATCAAACTCTATAGTTATCTAATCTACTGCGTATTGATCCAAAATATACAGCTTTTGAGATTATTGAAACTTCTGCAGCAACTGAATTAGCCAAGAACTGAGGAAAAAAGACACAAAAAATCATAAGAAACAAAAAAATCAATTCCAATAAAATGTCAATATTGGGTGTTTGATCAAAGAGCTAAAGAAAACAGTAGAATTATGCAAGACATAAAGGATCCTAGACAAGTCAGAGTCTCAAACTCAAACTCAAAAAAAAACAAAATTTGTCCAAGAAATTCGAGATCAGCCATTAATTAAAACACATCACATCAACACAGACATATAAAAACTCAAAAGAACACAGAATCACTCGGAAATTATATGTAAAGACAGAGAATTTGAAAACTCAGTAGAACACACAGAATCACGCGAAATTTGATGTGTAGGAATCGGATTTCGACAATCCAGAGGACAAAGATCGTAAACCCTCAAGACTGTATAGACAAACCGATCTGATTTCTTGACATTCCCCAAATTTAGTCGAAATGAAAACGTGTATATAGATCTCGAACCCTCATCTCTCAATTCACAATCGAGATGAAACAAAGGAACCCAAGAAAGGATTAGAGAAAAAGAAAACCAGAAGCTGAAACACGCAAAGGGGCACTGACAGAAATTAAGAACCTTTCGAAGAGCAAAAATCGTTGGCGACGACGACACCGTTACTAATCTCTCTCTCTAGCCAACGAAAGTAGTAGATATGGAAAAATGTCAGAAAAATCGGTTTTGTTTGGTTTATTATGTCTTCTTGAATTTGAATTTTTTTGGTTTGACGGAGTTCTCGGACAAAACCGGTCTTTCTCGACACAAACCCTTTTGAGTTCGAGAGCCTCCTTATCCTTAAGATCGAGATTCTAACAAAAAAAAAAGTAATTAAATCTGACGGTACAAAACACTCTGAATAATCTAACGGCTGATATGAAACCTTTGGTAGGTGGGTGTTAAATCTATGAACGGCGGCGATGCGTGTAGAAGACGAGAGAAAGAGAGAAAGAAAGAAAGAAAGAAAGAAATCTCTTTTGCTGCCTATCTCTTTCCCTCACACGGGACCGACCATTAAAATAGCCTCTCGCTTTCTCGCACTTTCTCCATCCAAAGGCCGAAGGCGTAGACGGTAAAACTAAAACCCTTTTCTTTGCCAACACACACTCTCTCCCTTTTTCTGTCTTTCTTCTTTTTTCAATTAGTGTTTGTGGGTTTTGTGTTTCATTGAAGAAGCTTCCGTTTTTTTTCTTAAGGTGGACGTTTCTATTTCTCCAGGCCGTTTGTTTTCGTGGTTTCATTTTGAGCTTTAGGAGTTTGGGTACTCTTCATTTGCTTGTATTGATTTGAAAAAAGAATGCTTACTTTGAAGATTGAGATTAGGGTTGTGTGTTCGCGTATCGATATTTTTTTCAAAGATGAATGCTAGTTTGGTCGTTTTTTTGTTTTTATTATCTTGGTAATGATAAAGACTTAACATTTTGGTTGCTTCTCGTCAAGAATGCTTATGAGATGGGGATGAGAAACTAAGCTTAAGCTTCGTGATACTGTTCTGCTCTTAGTTGGTGAATTGAAATGGTGCATTATGTGCCTGAGATCTTTTTGTAAACGTGCTTAAAAGGATAATTAGCCTGAGTTTCTCTGCCCATTGAGCTATAGGTTTAAAGACTTATCTCTTTATGTAAAACTAAATGTCTGAGATAATTTCCAACGCATTGTAAGTTAGCATCATAACACTTCTTGGATTTGGTGTCTTTTCTCGTTTTTTTTTTTTATTTGGTTAGAGACGATATTAGTATCAGTGAAAGGTTTGGCATTTGTTATACAGAGCTTTTCGACTGCTTGTAGCTTTGTTTTTCTTGTTATGTTTGCGTTTTTTAATCATCTTTAGAGTTTAAACAGATTAAAAACCCAACCTTTATCTCCTTGTTGTCTTTTATTTCGGTCTTAACCTATATAGAGCTAGAACTTATGATTTACCATTACCCAATGCAGCCTCCAACTCTGCATTATGGCTAGGTTCTTGGCTAATTTTACGGCCTGTCCTTTACTTGGTCCCGGAAGACATCTCCAGTCCGAAGAATATAGAAAACCAAGAAGATGTGTGAAGATGATGTACAGTTTACAAGCACCAGTTTTGAGAATCCAGAGTTTCTCAGGGTTAAGGCCTTCCAATGCATTGGATTTTATGGCAAGGCCTGGTCAAGATTTATTTGTTAAGGTTAACCTTTCAGTCTCATCCCCGAAAGGAAAACCTAGCCGATGTGTAACAAAAGCCATGTTTGAGCGGTTTACTGAGAAAGCAATTAAGGTCATAATGCTGTCTCAAGAGGAAGCTCGGAGACTTGGCCATAATTTTGTTGGGACTGAGCAAATACTGTTGGGTCTAATTGGGGAAGGGACTGGAATCGCTGCAAAGGTTCTTAAATCCATGGGGATCAATCTTAAAGATTCTCGTGTAGAGGTGGAAAAGATCATTGGAAGAGGCAGTGGATTTGTAGCAGTGGAGATCCCATTTACTCCTCGTGCAAAGCGAGTCCTGGAGTTGTCACTAGAGGAAGCTCGACAACTCGGTAAGGATCTATTTCTAGTATGTAGGCGTGGAGCTTTTTATATGCTGTGTATTACATAAGCTTTCTTGACTGATAAAAATTGCACGTTTGTTATCAATTTGGGAACTTTTTGTTATTTTGATTTCTAGGGCATAACTACATTGGGTCAGAGCATCTTCTGCTTGGTCTTCTTCGTGAAGGGGAAGGTGTTGCAGCTCGTGTCCTGGAGAATTTGGGTGTAGATCCTAGTAACATCCGGACGCAGGTAAATGCATAAATTCTGAATTCTCACTTCATGTTATGTCTTAGAAAACAATTTCTTGATTACATTTTGAGTATTTTCAGGTTATACGTATGGTCGGGGAAAACAATGAAGTGACAGCAAGCGTTGGTGGAGGATCCAGGGGAAACAGCAAAATGCCAACACTAGAAGAGTATGGGACTAACTTAACTAAACTAGCAGAGGAGGTAATAAAAATGTCTTACTCACCTTTTATTAACTCTCAAGAAAGTGTCATGTTAACACTTGATTGAAGGCTTTTGCTGAAATTTGGTTTTACTTTCTATTGCAGGGTAAACTGGATCCAGTTGTTGGAAGGCAACCGCAGATCGAACGAGTTGTCCAGATCTTGGCTCGAAGAACCAAGAACAACCCGTGTCTTATTGGAGAACCTGGAGTTGGTAAGACAGCAATAGCGGAAGGACTCGCACAGAGAATTGCCAGTGGTGATGTTCCTGAAACGATTGAGGGGAAGACGGTAATAATTCTCCCATTGGATCCTTTATATTTTTAAGAATATATATGTTTTTATGTATTTACCTTTACATTTTTTTTTCTTTGTTTCAGGTTATAACCCTTGATATGGGTCTTCTAGTAGCTGGAACGAAATATCGTGGAGAATTCGAGGAAAGATTGAAGAAGCTTATGGAAGAAATCAGGCAAAATGATGACATAATTCTGTTTATTGATGAAGTGCACACGCTGATCGGTGCAGGAGCCGCTGAAGGTGCAATTGATGCTGCTAACATCTTAAAGCCAGCTCTTGCAAGAGGTGAATTGCAGGTAAAATTTCTCATTCTTTTGTATTGGTCTAATTATGTCAAAATGTTAATTAATAGAACTGGAAACTACGAAATGTTCTTTTTTGTTTTTACGGTTGTAGTGTATTGGTGCAACAACATTGGATGAGTACAGGAAGCACATTGAGAAAGATCCTGCATTGGAGAGACGGTTCCAGCCTGTGAAGGTACCTGAACCCACTGTAGAGGAAGCTATACAGATCTTGCACGGTCTGCGTGAGCGATATGAGATCCACCACAAGCTCCGGTACACCGACGATGCCTTGGTTGCTGCTGCGCAATTGTCTCATCAGTACATCAGGTTTTTGTCTTTTTCTTTTCAGTCTTTCACCGACACAGAACATTTTGACAATGTCTTAGACAAGTTGCAGCATTTTCTCAACCCAATTTCTTATCTTGAATAAACAGTGATCGGTTTCTTCCCGACAAAGCGATTGACTTGATTGATGAAGCTGGGTCTCGGGTTCGACTACGCCATGCTCAGGTTCATATTTGCATGTTTCTCGCATTAACAAAGAATCGTCTTTTATATCTATTTGAGCTGATTCAGAATGGAAGTTTTGTTTGTTTAGGTCCCTGAGGAAGCTAGAGAGCTTGAAAAGCAACTCAGACAGATCACTAAGGAGAAGAATGAAGCTGTGCGAGGCCAGGACTTTGAGAAGGTATCGTCGTCGAGTTTTTCTTACTGTCTATAAACCCAAGATTAATGTTTACAATTCCCCGAGTTCTTCGACAGGCTGGTTCTCATCGTGACCGTGAAATAGAGCTTAGGGCTGAGATATCTGCTGTTTTAGCGAAAGGCAAAGAAGTGAGCAAAGCCGAGACTGAAGCTGGCGAAGAAGGAGGACCTACTGTCACTGAATCCGACATCCAACACATTGTCTCCACCTGGACGGGAATCCCGGTAGAGAAAGTCTCGTCTGATGAATCTAGCCGTCTTCTCAAAATGGAGCAGACCCTTCACACAAGAGTCATTGGCCAAGACGAAGCCGTCAAAGCCATAAGCCGGGCCATCCGCCGTGCACGTGTTGGACTCAAGAATCCGAACCGCCCGATCGCAAGTTTCATATTCTCTGGTCCGACCGGTGTGGGGAAGTCAGAGCTTGCCAAAGCCTTGGCTGCTTACTATTTCGGTTCAGAAGAAGCAATGATCCGTCTCGACATGAGTGAGTTCATGGAACGACACACGGTTTCAAAGCTCATCGGTTCACCTCCTGGTTACGTAGGATACACAGAAGGAGGCCAGTTAACCGAGGCGGTTCGACGCAGGCCCTACACACTTGTCCTCTTTGATGAAATCGAGAAAGCCCATCCCGATGTTTTCAACATGATGCTTCAGATCCTAGAAGACGGGAGACTAACGGACAGCAAAGGAAGAACTGTCGATTTCAAGAACACGCTTTTGATCATGACGTCGAACGTAGGAAGCAGCGTGATCGAAAAAGGCGGTAGGAGAATCGGGTTTGATCTCGACTACGACGAGAAAGACAGTAGCTACAACAGAATCAAGAGCTTAGTGACTGAGGAACTAAAACAGTATTTCAGACCAGAGTTCTTGAACAGGTTAGATGAAATGATTGTTTTCAGACAGTTGACGAAGCTCGAAGTCAAGGAGATTGCTGATATAATGCTTAAAGAAGTGGTGGCGAGGCTGAAGGACAAAGAGATTGAGCTCCAGGTGACTGAGAGGTTTAAGGAGAGAGTGGTGGATGAAGGATTCGACCCGAGTTACGGTGCGAGGCCGCTTAGACGAGCGATTATGAGGCTTTTGGAAGATAGCATGGCGGAGAAGATGCTTTCAAGGGACATTAAAGATGGAGATTCTGTAATTGTTGATGTTGATGCAGAAGGAAGTGTGGTTGTATTGAATGGTAAAAATGGAGGTGGTGGCGGTTTTGTTGACGAAGAAGCCATGGAAGATCCACTTCCTGTGTTTTAGAAGGAAAGAGAAGGCTCCTAGAGATTATTGTTTCCTTTCAAGTGTTATTATTGAACTGAGTCAAATGATTCGTTTTTGTATTCTACTCTTTGTTTCTGGATATTTGATTGCTCGCTCGGGAACTAATGGAAATTTTCCCACAACAAAAAGGATTTCCAATTTGGAAGTGTTTCTTCTTTTCCAAAAACTTGTGATAGCGAAAATAAGAATACCAAAGCTCACACAGGAAAGTGTGAAAAGTAAAAAAACAATGGCACACAGATTCTTCGTGAAATATACAAAACGAAAATTTCATCTACCAAAGAGAGAGAAGAAAAACAACAAATTATATAAGAGAGGAAAGACTTTACTATGAATCAGCATCGAGATCGTGATTCGAAGGAGAAGAAGTAGGAGATGATGGAAGCTGATCGATTTCTCTTCGAGAAGCTTCCCATAACTGTTGCTCTATTCCCAGTTTCCTTAGCTCTATTAAACCTCTTTCCACTGAAGACAAGCAATATGAAATTTGTTTTATCATTATGAATTTATACTCTTCGCTCAAGTATTTAGAGCAAAACACACAGAAATGGCCAAGACTGGTTATACCATCCAAGGAATCGTGAGAAGTCGGAGATTTCCCGCTGCTACGGCTGATCCATAACTGGAAACGTTCCTCTGCAATGTCTTCTTCCACACCATGTAACTTAGCTCTGCCCCAGAAGTACATCAGCCATGCCTGCAGTAGCGTAACTCAAGGAATCAAGACAACATTTTAACTGAAACTCATAAGCAAAGATCTACATCGTTTGGACTTGTAAGTTCCGTAGCTCTACGTCCTCTTTCTAGTTAGGGCAAAATCGCAGTTAAGATCTACATTGTTTGGACTTGTACGTTCCGTAGCTCTACGTCCTCTTTCTAGATAGGGCAAAACCGCAGTTAAGATGCCAATGGATATATCCATCAAGATCCGGCCATATAGATCTTGGAATCAACTAGTGTTGGTAAAGCCACATCTCGTAACTGATGTTGAGGTGTGGCTACTTTTTGTTCGATATGGTTATTTCTTAATGTGATGAAATAATGCAGGTTGATCACAGAAAGTCTGACAATGAGCGGAAGGCATGCAACATGGAGGATAGTGTCCGTTCAAAAAGTGAATTGAAGGACAATGTATATGATGATGAGAAAGTACCTGCTTAAACGTAGCATCTTCTTGTTCCGCTTCACCCAATTCTGCATACAATATGAGAACATCGTAAAAAAACTCGGGATATGGCTAATGACGTTGAGGTAATCTTCTCTCTCTCAGGATTTGAGAGACTTTTTCCCTTACCATATGCATCTATAAATCTGGACTCTCCATGACCTTTGGAATCTGTAAGAGGAAAGCAAAAAAGATTAACATTTGCTTTTTGTTATGCAGGATGCCACAAATTTATTGCACTAGTCTGGATGTGACCAGGTCACGCTGGAGACATGTCATTACTAAGAGAATAAAAACGAATACATAATTTTTTTTTTTAAGCAGATACAGGACGTGACAGTCATTCAAGGTGCAGGTGTCTCATAAACAGCTTATAGGTGTTAAGTTTCTAAAATGAAAAGAGAATGATCATCCACCGTTTAAAATTTTTAAGAATAGAAGCGACCAAAAAGTGAAACATATATTTTTCGTTGTGCGTTATCCTGGTGTTAAAAGCTCGTAATTACATACATACCAGAAACAGTTTGACGAATCAAACTCGGTTTTCTCTGCTGGGCGAACGCAAGCATGATAGCATCCTCAACCTGAATTTCAAAAGAGAGAAGAAGATTTGAAATCCTTGGAGATCTATGCTAGGTGAGAGCAATTATAGGTAACTCAGAAACAAGAGTGGACACCTTTAATGATGCTAGCTCTCTCAAACCCATCTCAACTGAAAGCATACTTTCAATGTTTCCTTCTCCAGTAAGATCATTCAAATCTCTAGCGGCCTTACTCCGATCATTCCCAGCTGCATTATTTCAAATGCTGGTTATCAAATTTTGCGAACAACAGTAAGCAAGGAAAACTTTAACAGTTCAAACTATAGCAGATATTAGACGAGCCTTTATCCCAGGATAAATCCTTGGCCTTCTGTGCTGCAGAGGTGACAAGTTCAAATGGAAGAGGAGCCAACGCTGACCAGTGCTCATGCCTGGATGGTGCTATATCCGCACAAATGTCTACAGCAAGGATACCATAGAAAAAAGCTCTGTGAACATGTGAATAACTAACATACTACAAATATGTGGCTTGAATTACTACTGGATGAAAATGAAAGGTGTATCATGAGAATATTTTTTAAGTTCAGAATATGATTATTTAGGAATGGATAAATCGCCTACCATGTTGCACAGCCAAACCCCAATACCGGGCAAGCCAGCATCTCTTTAGGACCACTTCTTCCTATATGATTCAATAATTTATAGATTCAGAAACTTATAAATGATTAGTAGATAACGAGACCCAAGCTTTATCACCAAACCATTTCGTCCTGTGTTAAAATCATTCTTTGAGTCATTGCGCGAAGAGACTTCGCTTCAGACTCCGCTTCTTGAAGCCTTTCTGCAGCTGTTGTAGCCTCGTCTTTCAAGCTCTGAACATAGTAGGGAAAAATAAGACATGATTTCATCATGCAAATAATAGTGGTACACCTAATAGAAACCAGTACATCAGTGTACCTTACCTCAAGTTCTGAACGTAGGGAAACAATTTCCTCATCTTTCCCATTCTTTTTCTGTTTAGCAACATTTAGAGCAGCCTGTAACAGGTACAATTTTTCTGCACAACTTAAATCATATGATTTACATAAAGTGTACATCTAAGACTTTGATATGGGATCAGAGAGGTGGATAAAGAAACTCGATTAAAGAGAAGACTAAATCTGAGCAGAAAATAGAGTGAGTGTACTTTATTTCTGTTCACACTAACCTCTCTTTGACGCAATGCTGCTTCCTTCCTATAAAAAGATACAATTCAACATGAGCGATCATAACTACCACCCTATTTTCTGGAAAAGAGATAAACAAAGAGCGATCATAACTACCACCCTATTTTCTGGAAAAGAGATAAACAAAGAGAAGCAAAAGAAGGCACAGGCTCCCACCTGCTTAACAATTTCGCCTCTAGAGACACTCCTTCTCCAAGAGAGGCAACCTTTTGGGGGAAAAAAAAAATGTAACCTTGTACAAATGTGAATACTTAAATACGTGTGTTTTGAAGTAAAAATTAAACAAACAAGCAAACATTAAATCTGTGTGTGCTAGACACATAAAAATAAACTCAGAACATTTGTATATGTTTTATCTAAAAATAGTCTGCATCTCCACCTGGATTCTCACTAAACCTGCCTATACTAGATATTAGTCAGAGTATAAGTTAATAGCATTTGTATACACTCAGCATTTCTACCTGAATTGTCATGAACTGAAGGAATGGTTGGTAAATATTTACATTCTCTCCTTAAACCAAACCTAAAGATGCAGAGAAAGCAACGAGGTAGGAGGTTGCTTCAACAAGATAAGGATAGCTAACTTGAGTTTAATAGATATTGTCAACAAACAGATGTAAACATGTGGATTATCTTTTTTTTCCTCTGAATTTCAAGAAGCAACATCAGTAAAAAAAATGGACTACTCAAGACAGCTTGTTCAAAAACCTGTTTCTCGAGCTCCTTAGCCCTAGATTCTGCTTCCACCCTTTTTTCTTCCGCACGGCGAAGCTGTAATCAAGAATAAATGTTATGCACAACGGAGGTGAACGGCTTTATTATTTAAAATAAGTTCCCATGTCAGAAATCGAACCTTCTCCAGTACAATCTCATTCTCTTCTTGTAGCATATCCAGCTGCAGTTAAAATTGAATCAGCCTCAAGTCAAATCTTGTGACTATAATGTCCAATATGTGAATACCAGGTATATTGATCAGATACCCCCAAAAGGTTAAAGAAAGCATCACATACTTCATCACGAAGAGCTGAAG
This sequence comes from Eutrema yunnanense, assembly GCA_002933935.1. Classification (NCBI taxonomy): domain Eukaryota; kingdom Viridiplantae; phylum Streptophyta; class Magnoliopsida; order Brassicales; family Brassicaceae; genus Eutrema; species Eutrema yunnanense. The sequence goes on along the minus strand of PKML01069614.1, from coordinate 77,813 downwards.
CTTCCCGCTGATCACCCTTTTCTTTTGAATTTACTGATGGCAAATCAGCAAAAAACCTAAAAACATAAAATATCAGAAATTAATTAGCCGCAAGCTCCACAGCCAAAACCAGCGTCTACCACTATCTCGTTGAGCCTCAGTAGCCCATTCACTTCCCATTTCTCGTGAAACTCTATAGCAAGCTTTTTTTATTAGGATTTGCGGACTAAATATTTATTCAAAGAACAAAGAGATTATCTCCAACTCCAAAGACTAGTGGTTTTAACATATTCCACTAAGCCACATGTTCCCTTGACTACCAAGATTTGAGAAGTATAATAAGAAGCAAAACTTCTAAGAGATTGAGAAATGAAAAAAGCAACAAAGTTTTCACCTTTTATCTCTGTTCCTAGTCGGAGGATCAAGTGGAGGAATAGAATTTGGAGCTTTCACCGACACCCTGCTTGGGGGCATTAGATTAGGAGTCGTAGATCTAGCAGACATCGACGGCCTTCCGGCCGACGCAGAACGCACTGAAGGCACTTGCTCGGCGAAGTTCCTGCCTAACTAATTAAGCCATAAAAAGAAACCAATTAGCCCTAAAGAACCATATTCATCACAGCTACAATCCAAACCCAGAAATAACAAACAGCTCATGAAAGAATCAAATCAAGCTGATCTGAGCTAATTCTATAAGCTGGGATACGGAATTCACCGCAGGCGACGGCGATCTAGTGCGGGGAGCGAAGGAAACAGCCGGAAAATTACTATTTCCGTTGCTGTTATTGCTTCCAGTGGAGGAGAGAGAAGAAGGTGCATGGCGAGCAGGTTTTAGAGAAGGAGATGCGAATCTGAGGCTTAGATCTTCATCCTCATCATCCTCGTCATCTTCGTCCCCGTTGTCTTTGTTCTGCAAGGCCATGACCTGAGCTAGTCGCTGGGCCGCCGCTTTGGCAGCTACGTTCTGTGTCCGCTTGACGGTGGAGAAACCTCCGACACCTCCGAGCTGTTTCCGGTGAGCAGGAGACATCGCCGGCGAAGTCGACTCCGTACTGTTCGACGATTCGCTCCACTGGCGACCATACACCGGGCTATCCGCCCTCCTCCGATCCATCAGTTGGCGTTCGTGAAGTTACTAGTTAGCCGGATTCAATCGAAGTATTAAGCGAGCAAAAAGAAGGTGAACCAGAGAAAAAGTATTTTCTCGGGAAAAAGCTAGATTTTCTCGAGAAAATTAAAAAAAAAAAAAACGGAAGGAAAGAGAGAACTGGAGGAGAAGGGTGTTGAAATAAAAGAGACGACGAAACGACACCGTTCGTTCGCTAGGAAGGAGAAATTAGAAAACTGAGAAAACATGCGAGCCTCGCGGGAGAAACGAGTGAGCTGGCCACCGTGGCCGTGGGACCCAGCAGTCAAGTGCTGATGGATTTTTTTCTCTTTATATAATTTTGTTCTTAGTATTAAATTTGAATTCAAAGGCAAGTTAGAATTGATATCATCTTTTATTGAATCTGTCAACTTAATCTCAAGAAGATACTGTTTTTATGTTGTATTTATAAATCATACTAATACTAGGAAATGTCATATTTAGAGAATTTTTTTTTTATTCAGCTTGACAAATAAAATATGATTCTACATGTGCCCAGAAATGTCCAAGTTCCTTGTAATATATTAAAGCTTTAGTTATTAAAAATCATTTTTTCCTCTCATTTTTCATATTTTATATTAATATGTGTCTTTATCATATCACATAAAAAAATTCGGACCCACTACTTTTGCGTTTGTCAGTTGCGGCAAATCAATGAACATGGATCATTGACGACTGGGTAATATTATTGTTAGAGACGAGAAAACACGGTATATGAGTTAACTGGACAACAATATAAATAACAGTTAACTTCGGATTAATTATTTACTCTGCATAATAACAACAAGAAAACTTCACAAAGAAGAAGATCTAAAAGAGATTTTTAAGCAACTTGAAACTCTCTGTATTTTCAGATTTTACAAAGACAGAGACATTCACTTTCTCACACACCCCCCACAACCACACGCCTCCTTTCACTCTTATAGAGATTACAACAACTCGATTGACACAATCCCATCATTAAGGTCACACCTGCTACACACAGAAGTCTTCAATTGCCATACTTCTCACACAGTAACTAGTACATCATATACATATATAATACGGCTACACTAATGAGCCACTATATTAGACAAGCCCATTTTCTTCTTTGGCCCATCTGATCCTTCACCGTTTATACTCCCCCGCAAACTTGTGGTGGGGAGAGTACCAACACCAAGTTTGCATCGCCAATCCACAAACGCACGGCGAGGTAGAGATTTAGTAAATATATCTGCTATCTGACGTGCTGCCATGATATGTTGGATTTCAAGCAAACCAAGAGCTACCCTCTCCCGAGTATAATGATAATCCACTTGTATATGCTTAGACCGGCTGTGAATCCCAGGGTTAGCAGAGAGATTAACCGCAGACAGGTTATCGCATCGGAGTAAGGCAGGGTGATGTTGGGGAATTTTTAAATCTCGAAGAATGGTGTTTACCCATGTAAGTTCTGATGCCGTATATGCGAGAGCACGGTACTCTGCCTCCGTTGATGATCGAGACACTGTCGGTTGTCTTTTGGCACTCCATGACACTAGATTGGACCCAAGGAAGACACAAAAACCAGTGGTGGACCGGCGAGTGTTTTGACAACCTGCGTAATCACTATCGCTATAAGCATGTAATGTGAGCTCACTTGACTTGGAAAAGAGTAATCCATACGTTGTGGTTCCTCTGATGTATCTCAAGATTCGTTTCAGCAACTGGAAGTCTGATTGAGTTGGAGAATGCATCCGCTGGCACACAAAGTTGACCGCAAATTGAATATCGGGTCTCGTTAGTGTTAAGTATTGTAACTTACCAGCAATGCTTCGGAAATACGTAGGTTCGGCAAACTTCTCAGTATCGTGAAATACATCATCTAAGCGTATTGGCAGGGGAGTAGCCACTGGATTTGAATCTGCCATACCAGCTAAAGTCAAGATTTCTTCTGCGTAGTTACTCTGGTTCAGGAACAGGCTGTTGTCGTGATATTGAACATGAATTCCAAGGAAGTACTGCAACAATCCCAGGTTCTTCATCGCAAATCGGGTACTCAAGTGTTGAATTAGAGAAGTGATCAGTTCAGGTGCATCTCCCATGAGCAATACATCATCAACATACAAGAGTAGAACCAGATTTTGTTGACCATGATGATACGTGAATAGTGAAGGATCAGAGTTATTGCAGACAAATCCAAACTCGATAAGGAAAACACTAAACTTGTCAAACCACGCACGTGGGGCTTGTTTTAATCCATATAACGCCTTTTTCAATCGACAAACATGTGACGGAAACGTTGGATTTTTAAAACCCGGAGGTTGAATCATATAAACGTCTTCTTGTAGTTCACCATGAAGGAAAGCATTTTTGACGTCTAAATGAGTAACCATCCAGTTTTTGACAGTTGCAATAGCTAGAACAATGCGGATTGTAGACGTCCGAACCACAGGACTATATGTTTCCACAAAATCCACTCCTTCTTCTTGAGCAAATCCTTTGGCTACTAACCTTGCTTTTAATTTGTCTAGGGACCCATCTGCTTTGCGTTTGACAGTAAATATCCATCTGCAGCCGAGCACATGCATACCGTATGTTGCAGGAACCAATTCCCATGTTTGGTTACTATATTGAGCCTCTAATTCCTCTTTCATAGCTCGTGTCCAACCCTCATGCTGTAAGGCAGCTGAAACAGTGCTAGGTTCCTGAGGCAAACTCGTGCTGGTGAGGAGAGCATATCTGGGATTTGGCCTCCGGATCCCTTGTTGCGACCGTGTTGCCATAGTGTGAGTGCGTCCAGGTTGAATTTGGGATTCCTCGACAGTAATGTCAATAGAATCAATCCCTGCATCAGATCCTTCTGGGTCAGATGTTGTCGTTGATGGTACAGATTCGTTGTTTGCACCCATCTGATGGTCCTCTAAACGTGGACCATAAATACGAGACTGATTATGTGGTGTAACCATTGGTAAGTCATCAGCTATAGTAGCAACACTAGAATCAGATGTCGAGATTTTCTCTCTTTCTGGTGTTTGACAAGAGCCAGAAGGAAGATAGGTAGGAATAGAAGCTTGATCTGGTACGGACTGCCACGCTTGAAGCAGAGGTGTTTTATGTTGAAGAGTGAGATGCTTGTATTTACTAGTGAATGGCAAACAATTCTCATCAAAGATGACATGTCTTGAGATGTAGACACGTCCTGTTTGAGGAAACAAGCACCGATATCCCTTGTATTGAGAATGATATCCAAGAAACACGCATTGAAGAGAACATGGATCAAACTTGTGATGGGCATATGGTCTCAAACAAGGATAACAAGCGCTACCAAACACTCGAAGAAAATTATAGTCTGGTTTTGCCTTTAAAAGCTTCTCGGATGGACTGATGTCATGAAGATAAGCCGTCGGAAGTAGATTGGTAACGTAATTGGCTGTGAAAAAAGATTCCACCCAATACTTCATTGGAACCTTACTATGAAACAACATAGACAAACCAAGTTCAGTCAAGTGACGATGTTTTCTCTCCGCTAAACCGTTTTGTTGTGGAGTATGCGGACATGACATAATATGATTAATCCCATGGCGTGTGAGGTGTTGTCGAAACTGTGTACTCATAAATTCACCACCTCCGTCACTTTGAAAGACCTTTATCTTCTTATCGAATTGATTCTCTACTAATTTTTGATAACCCATGAAAACCGAAGTAAAATCAGACTTAGCTTTCAATGGATAGAACCAAGAATATCGAGAGAAGTCATCAATAAAAACCACATAATATTTGAATCCTTGAACCGATACAATTGGTGATGGTCCCCATAGGTCACAATGTATTCGATCCAATGGTTCCACACTACTAGAGATAGACTGAAAAAACGGAAGCTTTGCGCTCTTTCCCATCTGACAAGGCTCACAAATGGAAGGAGTTTTGCTCTTATTCATAGATATAACCTTGTTGCTACTTAACTGCTGAAGAGTCTGGAAATTAGCATGCCCAAGTCGATAATGCCACACCAGTTCAGATGTTGTCACTTGTCGATTTGAGAAGAACGCCACAATTTCCTGATTCTTCAGCACATAGAGACTATCACTTCTCGGTCACTTGGTCACTACTCTCTAGTTGGTAGATCGATAACATATACCCAATTAGCGTCGAAAAATACCCCACATGGATAATCATCACACAATTTTGAAACTGATAAGAGAGATTTTTGAATACTTGGGCAAACCAGAACATCAGATAACGGGAGTATACCTTGTGGAGTAGTGATTGTGGTAGACCCAACATGAGTAATAGGAAGATGAGCCCCATTACCTACAATAACCGTTTCTGGACCATGATATGGTGCAGATGTGTGTAGAGGCGCTGTAGAAGCAGTAATATGAGTAGACGCTCCTGAGTCCGGGTACCATTCAGTGCCGGCGACATCAGAAGTCCGCAGAGCAGAGAGAGCCTGAGGAAGATCATCACTTTGATAAGTGTTGTCGAACCAGTTCCAACACTTAAGGGCTGAGTGACCAATTCGTCCACAGATTTAACATGTGGGTCTCTGATTTGATGTAGAGTAGTCGCGGTTCCACCCGCTTGAGTTGACTTGTTGGGAGAAACCACGACCTCTTGTCGTAAAACCGCATCCTCTACCTTGATTGTTTCCAAATCGAGAATTGTAGCCACCACGGCCTCTAGAACCTCTACTATGTCCATGAAAGCCTCCTCTGTTATTGAATGACTGAGAGTGTTGAACTTGAAAAGCAAGATTTGGTGTAGTTCCAGACTTATCTTCACGGTCTTGCAGTTTGTTGTCAAAGCCAGAGATCTCAGAAACGACATCATTGAATGAGGGAGGACCAAATCTGGACATGGAACTCTGTATGACCGTACAAATCGGATCATACTACTGCTCAGACCATTGATAAAGGTAAACACCTTCATAGAATCATCAACAGGCTTTCCTATGGCACTGAGCTGATCGCACACAGACCGAAACTCACGTGTATAAGACAGAAAGTTTTTACCTCTGTTATTAAGGGTTTGCAAACGCCTCCTCAAATCATACTCTCGAGCGATAGACATCCGGTTAAAATTAGAAGCCAGTGAAGCCCACACATCATGAGAAGTTGTCAAACCATAGACATAACCCAGAACTTCTTCAGATAACGTACCAAATAACCAAGACAGAACCAACTGATCGGTACAGATCCATGCTTCATACTTCGGGTTTGGGGTCTCCACAGTAACACCATCTGTTGTGGTGTGAATGATTTTTTCTGGTAACTTCTCAGCTCCATTGACAAAGCTCAACAGTTTTTGACTTCTTAGAAGAGCCTCCATTTGGGTTTTCCATGACAGATAATTTGTATCATTGAGCTTAACATACACAGAGCTCGCAACATGAAGAGATGACGGAAAAGGGTAAGGTGAATCATTTGCCATCTTGACCTGTTAGGGTTCTTAAGAAGGCTCTGATACCATAATAACAACAAGAAAACTTCACAAAGAAGAAGATCTAAAAGAGATTTTCAAGCAACTTGAAACTCTCTGTATTTTCAGATTTTACAAAAACAGAGACATTCACTATCTCACACTTACACACAATCACACGCCCTCCTTTCACTCTTATAGAGATTACAACAACTCGACTGACACAATCCCATCATTAAGGTCACACCTGCTACACACAGAAGTCTTCAATTGCCATACTTCTCACACAGTAACTAGTACAACATATACATATATAATACGGCTATACTAATGAGCCACTATATTAGACAAGCCCATTTTCTTCTTTGGCCCATCTGATCCTTCACCGTTTATAGTGTCCATGCAAATTTATATTATTATATATCTGAGAGAACAATTATTAATTAAGTAATGTTGTCCATGTGATGTCAAATGCCCATTAAAATATAGTTTCAAGCATGTTAAAAGTTATAAATAATTATCCAACTTCACTATTTGAGATTGCGGATATGTGTAGAAACAATAAAAATTATTTTTGTTATACCAATCAAACCCGCGCGTACCCACCTAGTTAAATCGTTAAATAAATCGATTGAGGTTTTTGGTTTTTTTATTGGGCCATAATTGGGCCTTTGTCGTACTTGTAATCACGGTGTTATGTACACCTAGGTTAAAACCTCATGTATTGTATATATATGGCTTAGCCTCTCTATCGTAATATACAAGAAACCATTCTATAACTACCAAAGGTTTCTTGACATGGTATCAGAGCTTCAATCCAACTACAAAAGGATTTAAGTTCTCGATCTTGTTTCTACTTCCGCAAATACATCTTTTTCTTTTCTTTCTCTTTCATTCGACCTAAATTTTATCAAACTTCTTTTGGTAATTTCTTCATGACTTCCGCCGCCTTAACTACATCGACGGCGCCACCGCGAGTTGAGGCTCGTCGTACGATATCTCCATATGATCTTACTTCTGGAGACAATCCCGGAACGCTAATCTCTAAACCGCCGTTGAGAGGACCAAACTATGATGAATGGTCTACTAACCTTTGCTTGGCACTCAAAGCAAGGAAAAAGTTTGGTTTTGTCGATGGCTCGATACCGCAGCCCGACGAAACAGATCCGGATTTTGAAGATTGGACTGCCAACAACGCACTCATAGTCTCTTGGATGAAATTGACAATCGACGAGAGTGTATCCGATTCAATTATGCATATCGCAGATTACAACGAGCTGTGGATCCATCTCCAAAAACGCTTCGGTGTGAAGAACGGCCAGAGAGTACAGAGATTGAAAACTGAATTGGCAAATTGTCGCCAAAAAGGAACTGCTATTGAAAAGTACTACGGGAATCTGACCAAACTATGGAGAAGTTTGTCTGATTATCAGAAGGCTAAAATAATGGAGGAAGTTAGAAAAGAAAGAGAAGAAGACAAGCTACATCAGTTTCTCATGGGCTTAGATGAGAACGTTTATGGTTCTGTTAAGTCCTCGCTTCTTTCGCGTGTCCCACTACCGTCACTCGAAGAAGCTTACAACACTCTGATTCAAGATGAAGAATCAAAAAATCTGGGTCGTATGAATGATGAACCGCAGACAAGTGGTGTTAGTTTCGCAGTTCAGACTACTCAAAAACCGCGATACTCCGTTGATACTAAAAGCTCAGGTGACAATCGAGTGTGCACACACTGTGGACGTGCTGGTCATCTCTCCGAAAATTGTTTTCGGTCAATTGGGTACCCACCGTGGTTCGATGAAAGCAAAAGAAACCGTTTCGGTGGAAATTCATCGCGCGGGAACTCAGCCACTGGTGGAACAGGTCGAGGTTCAAATACTTCAGCTATGCCTCAGCCAAAGACTCCATCGAGCGGTGCTGGCCGTAGTTATGCTCAAGCCAACTCCGTTTCTGCATCGTCTCATTTTTCAACTCCATCGATTCATCACACAGCTTTGACGTCTGAGGATCGAATGGGAATTAGTGGGCTTAGCGATGCACAATGGAAAACTTTGGTCCATCTCCTTGACGAGCGCAAGCCACCTGCAGCTGATCATGATCGGTTTGCTGGTACGTATTTTTTCGAATCCTGGATTGTTGATACAGGTGCTTCGAATCATATGACTGGAACCCTTGATTTTTTGTCTGATGTTTGTGAAATGGCACCGATTTTGATTAAGCTGCATGATGGTCGTTTTACTACTTCTAATAAATCCGGCCGAGTTCAGTTGGGATCCTCACTAAATCTGCATGATGTGTACTTTGTTGATGGACTTCAATGTCACCTTATATATGTTTCTCAGTTGACCAGAGATCGTCGTTGTGTATTTCAAATCACTGACAAGGTTTGTGTCATTCAGGACCGCATCACACTGATGCTGATTGGAGTGGCTGAGCAGCAAAATGGGCTCTATTTTTTTCGTGGAGTAGAGGTAGCAGCGCCAATGCGAGCATCTGATTCATCATCGATTCATCTGTGGCATAGGCGTTTGGGACATCCCTCCTCGAAAGCTTTAAAGATGTTGCAGTTTTTTGATTTTAGTACTAGTGATTTTGATTCAAAGGCGTGTGAAATTTGTATCCGCGCTAAACATACAAGGGATCCTTTTCCATTGAGTAGCAATAAGACAAGCTTTGCTTTTGAATTGGTTCATGTTGATCTTTGGGGTCCGTATAGAACTCCTGCACTCTGTGGATCTCGATATTTCTTAACACTAGTTGACGACTACTCAAGAGCGGTGTGGATCTATCTTCTGAAATCCAAACAAGAGGCTCCAACACATCTCCAAAACTTCATTCATCTAGTTGAACGATAATTCACTTGCAAAATCAAAACAGTGAGAAGCGATAACGGCTCCGAATTCTTAGCCCTAACGAATTTTTTTGCAAAACAAGGTATCGTTCATGAAACATCTTGTGTTGGGACACCTCAACAGAACGGTCGAGTGGAACGTAAGCATCGTCACATTCTTAACGTGGCTCGTGCACTTCGTTTTCAAGCTGGTCTTTCAATTGAATTTTGGGGTTACTGTGCTCTCGCATCGGCATATCTTATAAATCGAACTCCAACAACTTTGCTCCAAGGAAAGACGCCGTTTGAGTTGATTTATAAGCGTCCTCCTCCGATGAATCACATACGGGTGTTTGGTTGTGTTTGCTATGTTCATAATCAGAAACATGGCGGTGACAAATTCGAGAGTCGTAGCAACAAATCTATTTTTCTCGGTTATCCCTTTGCGAAGAAAGGATGGCGAGTTTATAACATTGCCACCGGTGTGGTTTCTGTTTCTCGCGACGTTATCTCCATGGAAACAGAGTTTCATTCTCCTGTTTCGGAGGTTCCATCATCCTTATCGTCTGCGATTCCTTCGTCTCCTGCTCTTCACGACGTCGACGATGATGACCTTGTCCCTCAGCCTGTTCTTATTTCTCCACGGGTCGATGATTTAGCAGCTACTGAATTTGTTGCATTCAATGATGACGATGTTGCTGATGTTGTCATTGATAACGATCATGCTGCCGCCGAGATTGTTTCACCTGCAACTGAATTTTCTGAAAATTCTATTACTCCAGCTACGGAGACTGAAGACGAACCAGAATTGCTTGGCCGTGGTTGTCGACAGAAGCAACGCTCGGTTAAACTCGCTGATTTTATTGCTAATATACTCCAGGAACCATCTCTTACCGCAAATCCGTATCCGCTGGATGATTACCTCTCGAGTTCGCAATTTTCAGAGAATTATCAAGTGTATATCATGGCTATGACAACCGCCATTGAACCTCGCAGCTACAAGGAAGAAATTCAAGATGAAAAATGGAGATTTGCGGTTCAAGACGAAATTGTTTCCCTTGACGATCTGAGCACTTGGACAGTTGAAGCTCTACCTCCCGGCAAAACTGCTCTTTGTTGCAAATGGGTTTTTCGAATTAAATTAAAATCTGATGGGTCGGTGGAACGCTACAAGGCTCGTCTAGTTGTTCTAGGAAACAATCAAACAGAGGGAATCGATTACGATGAAACATTCGCACCTGTGGCTAAGATGGTAACTGTACGCACCTTTCTTCAACAAATCGTGTCTCTTGACTGGGAAGTGCATCAAATGGATGTTCATAATGCTTTCTTACATGGAGATCTCGATGAAGAAGTCTATATGCAATTTCCCCCGGGTTTTCGGACGGATAAAACCAAGGTTTGCAGATTGCGTAAGTCGTTATACGGTTTAAAGCAAGCTCCTCGATGCTGGTACGCAAAACTTGCCTCCGCCCTAACTACCTACGGTTTTGAACAGAACATGTCTGACTACTTTTTGTTCACACTTGAGAAGGATTATGTCCGTATTCATGTCCTTGTTTATGTCGATGACTTAATCATCACCGGTAGCTCCGTGAGTGTGATCACCGAGTTTAAGCAGTATTTGAGCTCCTGCTTCCACATGAAAGACCTTGGCATCATGCGATACTTCTTGGGTATTGAGGTTGCTAGAGGTCCTAAGGGAATGTATTTATGCCAACGTAAATACACGCTTGAGATCATCGCTGAAGCTGGCCTTCCTGGCGTTAAGCCAGCCTCTCATCCTTTAGAACAAAATCATAAACTTGCCTTGGCGAAGGGTGATGATCTTCCCGATCCCAGCCGTTATCGCAGACTTGTTGGACGGCTTATCTACCTCGGTACGACTCGTCCTGAATTATCTTATGCCATTCACACTCTCTCTCAGTTCATGACTAAACCGAAAACAGAACATTGGGATGCCGCACTTCGCGTTGTCTGTTATCTCAAACATAGTCCAGGCCAAGGTATTCTTCTTAGATCGAATACAAAGCTTCTTGTATCTGCTTGGTGTGATTCCGATTGGGCATCATGCCCTATCACTCGTCATTCTCTAACGGGCTGGTTTATTCAACTTGGAGGCTCTCCTATATCATGGAAGACGAGGAAGCATGACGTCGTTTCTCGCTCCTCAGCTGAGGCCGAGTATCGAGCCATGGCTGATACAGTTCAGGAACTCCTGGTTGCGGCAATTACTTCCAGCTCTCGGTATTATTTGTGACTATCCCATTCCGCTACATTCGGATAGTATGTCCGCTATCAAGCTTGCCGCGAACCCGGTCTATCATGCTCGGACAAAACATGTTGGATTGGATTGTCATTTCATCCGAGATGAAATCATTCGTGGAGTCATCACTACTGTCCACGTCTCCACCAAGGCGCAACTTGCGGATATTCTGACCAAATCTCTGGGTCGCAAAGAGTTTGAAGATTTTCTTCTCAAGCTGGGTGTTTGTAATCTCCACACTCCATCTTGAGGGGGGTATTGGGCCATAATTGGGCCTTTGTCGTACTTGTAATCACGGTGTTATGTACACCTAGGTTAAAACCTCATGTATTGTATATATATGGCTTAGCCTCTCTATTCTATAACTACCAAAGGCTTCTTGACATTTTTAGAAGAAAATATTTTTATAAAATATTACTGCATGGTCTTGATAAAAAGGCAGATAAATATTAGAGACTGCGGGAGGTGTAACCTGATCTGACCGGTTGCAGGTGGTTGTCGGGAGGAAGAACGCCGCTATATCACGCGGGGTAACCGGCTGGCGGCTGTAACCGGTGACTGACTCTAATGCTTTCTTTTTTCTGGGACGGTCCCGTTTATTCCCCACACCCTCCTCGATTCTTACCCTTTTCTTCCACTTACCTTATTCTCACACGCGCGTGAAATTTATTTTTATTTATATTCACCCTCAATATAAAGCAACTGCTAAAAGTGCGAAAAAGGTAAACCATGACTCTTATAAATTTGAATATACTAAAGCACATGTATATTAGCCCTATATATAATACCGGTTAGCCCTCTCCAACAAACGCAAAGGCGGATCTCATAACATTAGCCCTCTCGGAAGCAACAAAAACAAAAACAAAAAAAATAGAAGAAGAAGAAAGACCGTACCGGACAAGACGGGTGTGCCGTTGTGGATGTTGGTGTTGGGTGTGGACCGGCTTCAAGCCGACATCAACCGCCTTCTAACCTCCCTCTTCCACCAGGTTTACTACTATATATCTCCATTCACATTTTATATGTATATATGTGTTTGTTTTAAATAAAAAGGGATGATTACGTACGTGATGATCGTATAGGGAGTGCTGGACGAGCAGTTCTTGCAGCTTCAGCAACTTCAAGATGACACTTCACCAACCTTTGTGTACGATGTCATTAATATCTATTTCGACGAATCAGAGAAGTTACTCCGCAACCTTAGATTATTGCTGTGAGTTTGATCTTTAATTATACACATCAATCACGTGACCATGTTAATATATTAGGTCCAAAATTTAAATAAAAGCATGAATGAATGAACAGGATGGATAGGGAATTCTCCGACTACAAGAAGATAGGATTGCATCTGAATCAGTTGGTGGGAAGCAGTTCCAGCATTGGTGCTCGTAGGGTTCGCAACGTGTAACATTCATATCCCAGGTCTCCGGAGATAACCGAAAATCGGACATGTTAGGTGCACCAGTGGCCAGCAACACAGGATCGCCAGGAAAACGCCCGGTAACAACAACAACACAACGCCACGATCCCAACTAACCTGAAAGAAAACAAGGGGAGAGGGTTGAGTAATCAAGATTACCCAGTGAGGATGAACCATCAGAGACTCACTTAACCCTTTCAACAATTACACGAAATAATAAACAACAGCCTAGACCTAAAACGAGCTCAAACAAGGTTTCACACAATATTCGTTTTAATACTCTTTCTCCTTTTATCATGTAATCTCTTTTCTCAGTACTCAACCTTTCTTAGTACTCATCTTTTCTCAGTACTCATCTTTTGTTTCCGGTTCTCAAACAATGCACTCTACCAGTGCTCACACAATCTAACACGGTGGGAATTTCCAGGCTCTCCGGCCGTTTCTCGTAACATGGCTCTCCGGCCTAGAGCGCGGAATAGCTCCTTTTAACCCCGTTGGAAGCCTACCAGAATGCTGGTCTCGGGTCCATCAATCAAATCGAACCACTGATCCCTCACAGTGTCGAGGACCTAACATTAACTAATATCTCAAGCAATACCGGTTTATCCTAACACGCAAACATTCATCTACGTGCAAGACTCACAAGCCGGACAACACAACAAGCAAACCAGACAGTTCAATCTGGTACCAGCAATCAATCCTAACTCAAATACTCTAACCTTCTACCCATTACCCATTACCCAACGCGACATATAAAAAGGCAGCAACGGTTTAAGAACAGGCTAATGGCATCACATCGAATAATGAAAAAAGGGGAAAACGCAACACATCCTCACCTGACTGCATGCGGTGGAGAAGGAGGTGGTGACGGTGAAGGTGACGTGACCAGCTCGCCTCTGGTCTCGTCGGAGGAGCTCGGTGATGGAGGCAGATCCGCTTCCCTTCACTGGAATAGCCATAACTTCTGGTACAGATCTCTGATTCAGGTGATCTTGGGCTTCTCGGAAAGAAGACACTCGGGGCTTCGGTTTGCTAGGTATTATGTATCCTGGTTCGCGGCGGTTCGTCGGGAAAACGGACCGCAAGCTGTTGGCGGCGGTTAGGGTTTTCTGGTGAACGGCAGATCCGATAACCGTCACTGGAATGGCGATATCTGTGGACTCAGTTCTCCGTTCTGGTCCAAATCAGTCTTCCTGGAACGATAAGATCCGGGGCTTCGATCTGATCTGATATGATCTGCGTCTGGTGGTTCTTCGCGGTTCGCCAGAAAATCCTTCTGCAAGATGGCTGACGATTCCTGAGCGGAAGAGAGACAAGGAGAAGGCTGATCTCGACGGTGAAGAAGAGAGAGGCGGTGCCGGTGAGAGAGAGGTCACACAGGGAGAGAGAGAGCAAGGAGAGCGGCCGCGAGAGAGAAGAGAGAAATAGAGGAAAAAATAATAGACTAGGTTTTTTTCCCTCGCTTTAGGTTTATTAACATGCCTTGATCCGGTTTAGGCCAAAATTAAAAATCGGGCCGATTTGGGTTATCACATTCTCCCACTCTTGAAGAGGATTCGTCCTCGAATCCAAGGAAAGAAGTCCGTGAAGGAACGAAACAAAAAAGAAACGTTTCAGAATTCGAACGAAAAGGTGGCAGGTAAGAAAGAGAATGGCAAGAAAAGAACGAAAGCGCGGAAAGACAAGTAAGGTGGAACCGAAAAGCACAAAAAAAAAGAGAAGGTTGCTAGAACGGCTAACGGAAACACGAACGAGCGGGAGAACCAGGAAGATTCGCTATTAAAACCAAAAATGTTTTTCTTATTAATATAAAAGAGGAGTAGAACATTTTTTGCAAAACACTAAATCTGAAAGGGAACAAAAACCAACACGAAAGCTAACTAAATCCTAAGAAGGAAAAAAAAATTGCACCAAAGAATGAAAATGGGGAAGAAAAATAAACTAAGTTCTACTCCTATAAAAACAAAATTTCTCTTAGCCACTAAAGGAATCTTCCGATGGGTCCTCCTCGAAGTCGTCGTCGGAAGAGATGTAGACCGGCTTCACTTGAGAAATAGGAGTGACCTTCTTGTGCGATGCTTCCCGTCTCTTGAACTTAGGCTTCAGATTGGAACAGAAAACATACAAGAAAGGAAACACACTATTGAATCGGTGTCCATGTTGTTGTTGTTCTCGGTTTGAAATCGTACATAATAATATCATAACTTAAAGAAAATATTTTTTTGTAAAATGATTTTCAAACTTTGGGCGCGACCACTCTAGGACAGCGCTAGAGTGATCTAATCCTGGGCTCTGATACCACTTTGTAATATCCCTATCCTAGGTCTCCGGAGATAACCGAGAATCGGGCATGTTAGGTGCACCAGTGGCCAGCAACACAGGATCGCCAGGAAAACGCCCGGTAACAACAACAACACAACGACACGATCCCAACTAACCTGAAAGAAAACAAGGGGAGAGGGTTGAGTAATCAAAACTTACCCAGTGAGGATGAGCCATCAGAGACTCACTTAACCCTTTCAACAATTACACGAGATAATAACCAACAACCTAGACCTAAAACGAGCTCAAACAAAGTTTCACACAATATTCGTTTTAATACTCTTTCTCCTTTTATCACGTAATCTCTTTTTTCAGTATTCAACCTTTCTTAGTACTCATCTTTTCTCAAGACTCATCTTTTGTTTCCGGTTCTCAAACAATGCACTATACCAGTGCTCACGCAATCTAACACGGTGGGAATTTCTAGGCTCTCCGGCCGTTTCTCGTAACATGGCTCTCCGGCCTAGAGCGCGGGATAGATCCTTTTAACCCCGTTGGAAGCCTACCAGAATGCTGGTCTCGGGTCCATCAATCAAATCGAACCACTGATCCCTCAAAGTGTCGAGGACCTAACATTTACTAATATCTCAAGCAATACCGGTTTATCCTAACAAGCAAACATTCATCTAGGTGCAAGACTCACAAGCCAGACAACGCAACAAGCAAACCAGACAGTTCAATCTGGTACCAGCAATCAATCCTAACTCAAATACTCTAACCTTCTACCCATTACCAATTACCCAACGCGACATATAAAAAGGCAGCAACGGTTTAAGAACAGGCTAATGGCATCACATCGAATAACAGAAAAAGGGGAAAACGCAACACGTCCTCACCTGACTGCATGCGGTGGAGAAAGAGGTGGTGACGGTGAAGGTGACTTGACCAGCTCGCCTCTGGTCTCGTCGGAGGAGCTCGGTGATGGAGGCAGATCCGCTTCCCTTCACTAGAATGGCCATAAATTCCGGTGAAGATCTCCAATTCAGGTGATATCGGGCTTCACGGAAAGAAGACACTAGGGGCTTCGGTTTGATAGGTATCTAGTCTCCTGGTTCGCGGTGGTTCGTCGGGAAAACGGACCGCAAGCTGATGGCGGTGGTTAGGGTTTTCTGGTGAACGGCAGATCCGATAACCGTCACTGGAATGGCGATATCTGTGGACTCAGTTCTCCGTTCTGGTCCAAATCAGTCTTACTGGAACGATAAGATCCGGGGCTTCGATCTGATCTGATATGATCTGCGTCTGGTGGTTCTTCGCGGTTCGCCAGAAAATCCTTTTGCAAGATGGCTGACAGTTCCTGAGCGGAAGAGAGACAAGGAGAAGGCTGGTCTCGATGGTGAAGAAGAGAGAGGCGGTGCCGGTGAGAGAGAGGTCACGCAGGGAGAGAGAGAGCAAGGAGAGCGGCCGCGAGAGAGAAGAGAGAAAGAGAGGAAAAAATAATATACTAGGTTTTTTTCTCTCGCTTTAGGTTTATTAACATGCCTTGATCCGGTTTAGGCCAAAATTAAAAATCGGGCCGATTTGGGTTATCACATTCTCCCACCCTTGAAGAGGATTCGTCCTCGAATCCAAAGAAAGAAGTCCGTGAAGGAACGAAACGGAAAAGAAACGTTTCAGAATTCGAACGAAAAGGTGGCAGGTAAGAAAGAGAATGGCAAGAAAAGAACGAAAGCGCGGAAAGACAAGTAAGGTGGAACGGAAAAGCACAAAAAAAAAAGAGAAGGTTGCTAGAACGGCTAACGGAAACACGAACGAGCGGGAGAACCAGGAGGAATCGCTATTAAAACCAAAAATGTTTTTCTTATTAATATAAAAGAGGAGTAGAACATTTTTTGCAAAACACTAAATCGGAAAGGGAACAAAAACCAACACGAAAGCTAACTAAATCCTAAGAACGAAAAAAAAATTGCACCAAAGAATGAAAATGGAGAAGAAAAATAAACTAAGTTCTACTCCTATAAAAACAAAATTTCTCTTAGCCACTAAAGGAATCTTCCGATGGGTCCTCCTCGAAGTCGTCGTCGGAAGAGATGTAGACCGGCTCCTTGCTAAGCATCACTTGAGAAATAGGAGTGACCTTCTTGTGCGATGCTTCCCGTCTCTTAAACTTAGGCTTCAGATTGGAACAGAAAACATACAAGAAAGGAAACACACTATTGAATCCGTGTCCATGTTGTTGTTGTTCTCGGTTTGAAATCGTACATAATAAAATCATAACTTAAAGAAAATATTTTTTTGTAAAACGATTTTCAAACTTTGGGCGCGACCACTCTAGGACAGCGCTAGAGTGATCTAATCCTGGGCTCTGATACCACTTTGTAATATCCCTATCCTAGATCTCCGGAGATAACCGAGAATCGGGCATGTTAGGTGCACCAGTGGCCACCAACACAGGATCGCCAGGAAAACGCCCGGTAACAACAACGACACGATCCCAACTAACCTGAAAGAAAACAAGGGGAGAGGGTTGAGTAATCAAAACTTACCCAGTGAGGATGAGCCATCAGAGACTCACTTAACCCTTTCAACAATTACACGAGATAATAACCAACAACCTAGACCTAAAACGAGCTCAAACAAAGTTTCACACAATATTCGTTTTAATACTCTTTCTCCTTTTATCACGTAATCTCTTTTTTCAGTATTCAACCTTTCTTAGTACTCATCTTTTCTCAGTACTCATCTTTTGTTTCCGGTTCTCAAACAATGCACTCTACCAGTGCTCACGCAATCTAACACGGTGGGAATTTCTAGGCTCTCCGGCCGTTTCTCGTAACATGGCTCTCCGGCCTAGAGCGCGAGATAGATCCTTTTAACCCCGTTGGAAGCCTACCAGAATGCTGGTCTCGGGTCCATCAATCAAATCGAACCACTGATCCCTCAAAGTGTCGAGGACCTAACATTTACTATTATCTCAAGCAATACCGGTTTATCCTAACAAGCAAACATTCATCTAGGTGCAAGACTCACAAGCTCGACAACGCAACAAGCAAACTAGACAGTTCTATCTGGTACCAGCAATAAATCCTAACTCAAATACTCTAACCTTCTACCCATTACCAATTACCCAACGCGACATATAAAAAGGCATCAACGGTTTAAGAACAAGCTAATGGCATCACATCGAATAATGGAAAAAGGGCAAAACGCAACACGTCCTCACCTGACTGCATGCGGTGGAAAAGGAGGTGGTAACGGTGAAGGTGGAGTGACCAGCTCGCCTCTGGTCTCGTCGGAGGAGCTCGGTGATGGAGGTGGTGAGGCATATCCGCTTCCCTTCACTGGAATGGCCATAACTTCCGGTAAAGATCTCCGATTCAGGTGATCTTGGGCTTCACGGAAAGAAGACACTCGGGGCTTCGGTTTGATAGTTATTATATCTCCTGGTTCGCGGCGGTTTGTCGGCAAAACGGCCCGCAAGTTGATGGCGACAGATAGGGTTTTCTGGTGAACGGCAGATCCGATAACCATCACTGAAATGGCGATATCTGTGGACTCAGGCCTCTATTCAGGTCCAACTCAGTCTTCTGGGAACGAGAAGATCCGGGGTTTCGATCTGATATGTAAAGCGTCTGGTGGTTCTTCGCGGTTCGCCGGGAAATCCTTCTGCAAGATGGCTGACGGTTCCTGAGAGGAAGAAAGACAAGGAGAAGGCTGATCTCGACGGTGAAGAAAAGAGAGGCGGCGCCGGTGCGAGAGAGGTCACGCAGGGAGAGAGAGAGCAAGGAGAGCGGCCGCGAGAGAGAAGAGAGAAATAGAGGAAAAAAATAATATACTAGGTTTTTTTCCTCGCTTTAGGTTTATTAACGGGCCTTGATCCGGTTTAGGCCAAAATTAAAAATCGGGCCGGTTTGGGTTATCACATTCTCCCACCTTTGAAGAGGATTCGTCTTCGAATCCAAGGAAAGAAGTCCGTGAAGGAACGAAACGGAAAAGAAACGTTTCGGAATTCGAACGAAAAGGTGACAGGTAAGTAAGAAAGAGAATGGCAAGAAAAGAACGAAGGCGCGGAAAGACAAGTAAGGTGGAACGGAAAAGCACAAAAAAAGAGAAGTTTGCTAGAACGGCTGACTAAAACACGAACGAGCGGGAGAACCAGGAGGAATCGCTATTAAAACCAAAAATGTTTTTCTTATTAATATAAAAGAGGAGTAGAACATTTTTTGCAAAACACTAAATCGGAAAGGGAACAAAAACCAACACGAAAGCTAACTAAATCCTAAGAAGGAAAAAAAAATGCACCAAAGAATAAAAATGGAGAAGAAAAATAAACTAAGTTTTACTCCTATAAAAACAAAATTTCCCTTAGCCACTAAAGGAATCTTCCGATGGGTCCTCCTCGAAGTCGTCGTCGGAAGAGATGTAGACCGGCTCCTTGCTAAGCTTCACTTGAGAAATAGGAGTGACCTTCTTGCGCGATGCTTCCCGTCTCTTGATCTTAGGCTTCAGATTGGAACAGAAAACATACAAGAAAGGAAACAGACTATTGAATCGGTGTCCATGTTGTTGTTGTTCTCGGTTTGAAATCGTACATAATAAAATCATAACTTAAAGAAAATATTTTTTTGTAAAACGATTTTCAAACTTTGGGCGCGACCACTCTAGGACAGCGCTAGAGTGATCTAATCATGGGCTCTGATACCACTTTGTAACATCCCTATCCCAGGTCTCCGGAGATAACTGATAATCGGGCATGTTAGGTGCACCAGTGGCCAGCAACACAGGATCGCCAGGAAAACGCCCGGTAACAACCACAACACAACGACACGATCCCAACTAACCTGAAAGAAAACAAGGGGAGAGGGTTGAGTAATCAAGATTACCCAGTGAGGATGAGCCATCAGAGACTCACTTAACCCTTTCAACAATTACACGAAATAATAACCAACAACTTAGACCTAAAACGAGCTTAAACAAGATTTCACACAATATTCGTTTTAATACTCTTTCTCCTTTTATCACGTAATCTCTTTTCTCAGTACTTAACCTTTCTTAGTACTCATCTTTTCTCAGTACTCATCTTTTGTTTCCGGTTCTCAAACAATGCACTCTACCAGCGCTCACGCAATCAAACACGGTGGGAATTTCCAGGCTCTCCGGCCGTTTCTCGTAACATGGCTCTCCGGCCTAGAGCGCGGGATAGCTTCTTTTAACCCTGTTGGAAGCCTACCAGAATGTTGTTCTCGAGTCCATCAATCAAATCGAACCACTGATCCCTCACAGTGTCGAGGACCTAACATTTACTAATATCTTAAGCAATACCGGTTTATCCTAACATGCAAACATTCATCTAGGTGCAAGACTCACAAGCCGGACAACGCAACAAGCAAACCAGACAGTTCAATCTGGTACCAACAATCAATCCTAACTCAAATACTCTAACTTCTACCAATTACCCATTACCCAACAGGACATATAAAAAGGCAGCAACGGTTTAAGAACAGGCTAATGGCATCACATCGAATAATGGAAAAAGGTGGAAAATGCAACACTTCCTCACCTGACTGCATGCAGTGGAGAAGGAGGTGGTGACGGTGAAGGTGACGTGACCAGCTCGCCTCTGGTCTCGTCGGAGGAGCTCGGTGATGGAGGTGGTGAGGCAGATCTGCTTCCCTTCACTGGAATAACCATAACTTCCGGTACAGATCTCCGATTCAGGTGATCTTGGGCTTCACGGAAAGAAGACACTCGGGGCTTCGGTTTGATAGTTAGTATGTCTCCTGGTTTGCGGCGGTTCGTCGGGAAAATGGCCCGCAAGTTGACGGCGGCGGTTAGGATTTTCTGGTGAACGGCAGATCCGTCAACCGTCACTGGAATGGCGATATCTGTGGACTCAGTTCTCCGTTCAGGTCCAACTTAGATTTCCTGGAACGATAAGATTAGGGGCTTCGATTTGATATGTAAACGTACGGTGGTTCTTCGCGGTTCGCCGGGAAATCTTTCTGCAAGATGGCTGACGGTTCCTGAGCGGAAGAGAGACAAGGAGAAGGCTGATCTCGATGGTGAAGAAGAGAGAGGCGGCGCCGGTGAGAGAGACGTCACGCAGGGAGAGAGAGAGCAAGGAGAGCGGCCGAGAGAGAGAAGAGAGAAATAGAGGAAAAAATAATATACTAGGTTTTTTTCCCTCGCTTTAGGTTTATTAACGGGCCTTGATCCGGTTTATGCCAAAATTAAAAATCGGACAGGTTTGGGTTATCACATTCTCCCACCCTTGAAGAGCATTCGTCCTCGAATCCAAGGAAAGAAGTCCGTGAAGGAACGAAACGGAAAAGAAACGTTTCGGAATTCGAACGAAAAGGTGATAGGTAAGTAAGAAAGAGAATGACAAGAAAAGAACGAAAGCGCGGAAAGACAAGTAAGGTGGAACGGAAAAGCACAAAAAAAGAGAAGGTTGCTAGATCGGCTGACGGAAACACGAACGAGCGGGAGAACCAGGAGGAATCGCTATTAAAATCATAAATGTTTTTCTTATTAATATAAAAGAGGAGTAGAACATTTTTTGCAAAACACTAAATCGGAAAGGGAACAAAAACCAACACGAAAGCTAACTAAATCCTAAGAAGGAAAAAAAAATTGCACCAAAGAATGAAAATGGAGAAGAAAAATAAACTAAGTTCTACTCCTATAAAAACAAAATTTCTCTTAGCCACTAAAGGAATCTTCCGATGGGTCCTCCTCGAAGTCGTCGTCGGAAGAGATGTAGACTGGCTCCTTGCTAAGCTTCACTTGAGAAATAGGAGTGACCTTCTTGCGCGATGCTTCCCGTCTCTTGAACTTAGGCTTCAGATTGGAACAGAAAACATACAAGAAAGGAAACACACTATTGAATCGGTGTCCATGTTGTTGTTGTTCTCGGTTTGAAATCGTACATAATAAAATCATAACTTAAAGAAAATATTTTTTTGTAAAACGATTTTCAAACTTTGGACGCGACCACTCTAGGACAGCGCTAGAGTGATCTAATCCAGGGCTCTGATATCACTTTGTAACATCCCTATCCTAGGTCTCCCGAGATAACCGAGAATCGGGCATGTTAGGTGCACCAGTGGCCAGCAACACAGGATCGCCAGGAAAACGCCCGGTAACAACAACAACACAACGACACGATCCCAACTAACCTGAAAGAAAACAAGGGGAGAGGGTTGAGTAATCAAGATTACCCAGTGAGGATGAGCTATCAGAGACTCACTTAACCCTTTCAACAATTACACGAGATAATAACCAACAACCTAAACCTAAAACGAGCTCAAACAAGGTTTCACACAATATTCGTTTTAATACTCTTTCTCCTTTTATCACGTAATCTCTTTTTTTCAGTACTCAACCTTTCTTAGTACTCATCTTTTCGCAGTACTCATCTTTTGTTTCCGGTTCTCAAACAATGCACTCTACCAGTGCTCACGCAATCTAACACGGTGGGAATTTCCAGGCTCTCCGGCCGTTTCTCGTAACATGGCTCTCCGGCCTAGAGCGCGGGATAGCTCCTTTTAACCTCGTTGGAAGCCTACCAGAATGCTGGTCTCGGGTCCATCAATCAAATCGAACCACTGATCCCTCACAGTGTCGAGGACCTAACATTTACTAATATGTCGAGGACCTAACATTTACTAATATCTCAAGCAATACCGGTTTATCCTGACAAGCAAACATTCATCTAGGTGCATGACTCACAAGCCGGACAAAGCAACAAGCAAACCAGACAGTTCAATCTGGTACCAGCAATCAATCCTAACTCAAATACTCTAACCTTCTACCCATTACCCACCGCGACATATAAAAAGGCAGCAACGGTTTAAGAACAGGCTAATGGCATCACATCGAATAATGGAAAAAGGTGAAAAACGCAACACGTCCTCACCTGACTGCATGCAGTGGAGAAGGAGGTGGTGACGGTGAAGGTGACGTGACCAGCTCGCCTCTGGTCTCGTCGGAGGAGCTCGGTGATGGAGGTGGTGAGGCAGATCCGCTTCCCTTCACTGAAACAGCCATAACTTCCGGTACAGATCTCCGATTCAGGTGATCTTGGGCTTCACGGAAAGAAGACACTCGGGTCTTCGGTTTGCTAGTAGTTACGTCTCCTGGTTCGCGGCGGTTCGTCAGGAAAACGGCCCGCAAGTTGATGGCGGCGGTTAGGATTTTCTTGTGAACGGCAGATCCGACAACCGTCACCGCAATGGCGATATCTGTGGACTCAGGTATCCGTTCAGGTCCAACTCAATCTTCCTAGAACGATAAGATCAGGGGATTCGATCTGATATGTAAATCGTCTGGTGGTTCTTCACGGTTCGCCGGGAAATCCTTCTGCAGGATGGCTGACGGTTCCTGAGCGGAAGAGAGACAAGGAGAAGGCTGATCTCGACGGTAAAGAAGAGAGAGGCGGTGCCGGTGAGAGAGACGTCACGCAGGGAGAGAGAGAGCAAGGAGAGCGGCCGCGAGAGAGAATAGAGAAATAGAGGAAAAAATAATATACTAGGTTTTTTTCCCTCGCTTTAGGTTTATTAACGGGCCTTGATCCGGTTTAGGCCAAAATTAAAAATCGGACATGTTTGGGTTATCACATTCTCCCACCCTTGAAGAGGATTCGTCCTCGAATCCAAGGAAAAAAGTCCGTGAAGGAACAAAACGGAAAAGAAACGTTACGGAATTCGAACGAAAAGGTGACAAGTAAGTAAGAAAGAGAATGGCAAGAAAAGAACGAAAGCGCGGAAAGACAAGTAAGGTGCAACGGAAAAGCACAAAAAAAGAGAAGGTTGCTAGAACGGCTGACGGAAACACGAACGAGCGGGAGAACCAGGAGGAATCGCTATTAAAACCAAAAATGTTTTTCTTATTAATATAAAAGAGGAGTAGAACATTTTTTGCAAAACACTAAATCGGAAAGGGAACAAAAACCAACACGAAAGCTAACTAAATCCTAAGAACGAAAAAAAAATAGCACCAAAGAATGAAAATGGAGAAGAAAAATAAACTAAGTTCTACTCCTATAAAAACAAAATTTCCCTTTGCCACTATAGGAATCTTCCGATGGGTCCTCCTCGAAGTCGTCGTCGGAAGAGATGTAGACCGGCTCCTTACTAAGCTTCACTTGAGAAATAGGAGTGACCTTCTTGCGCGATGCTTCCCGTCTCTTGAACTTAGGCTTCAGATTGGAACAAAAAACATACAAGAAAAGAAACACACTATTGAATCGGTGTCCATGTTGTTGTTGTTCTCGGTTTGAAATCGTACATAATAAAATCATAACTTAAAGAAAATATTTTTTTGTAAAACGATTTTCAAACTTTGGGCGCGACCACTCTAGGACAGCGCTAGAGTGATCTAATCCTGGGCTCTGATACCAATTTGTAACATCCCTATCCCAGGTCTCCGGAGATAACCGAGAATCGGGCATGTTAGGTGCACCAGTGGCCAGTAACACATGATCGCCAGGAAAACGCCAGGTAACAACCACAACACAACGACACGATCCCAACTAACCTGAAAGAAAACAAGGGGAGAGGGTTGGGTAATCAAGATTACCCAGTGAGGATGAGCCATCAGAGACTCACTTAACCCTTTCAACAATTACACGAAATAATAACCAACAACCTAGACCTAAAACGAGCTCAAACAAGGTTTCACACAATATTCGTTTTAATACTCTTTCTCCTTTTATCACGTAATCTCTTTTCTCAGTACTCAACCTTTCTTAGTAGTCATCTTTTCTCAGTACTCATCTTTTGTTTCCGGTTCTCAAACAATGAACTCTACCAGAGCTCACGCAATCTAACACGGTGGGAATTTCCAGGCTCTCCGACCGTTTATCGTAACATGGCTCTCCGGCCTAGAGCGCGGGATAGCTCCTTTTAACCCCGTTGGATGCCTACCAGAATGCTGGTCTCGGGTCCATCAATCAAATCGAACCACTGATTCCTCACAGTGTCGAGGACCTAACATTTACTAATATCTTAAGCAATACCGGTTTATCCTAACACGCAAACATTCATTTAGGTGCAAGACTCACAAGCCGGACAAAGCAACAAGCAAACCAGACAGTTCAATCTGGTACCAGCAATCAATCCTAACTCAAATACTCTAACCTTCTACCCATTACCCATTACCCACCGCGACATATAAAAAGGCAGCAACGGTTTAAGAACAGGCTAATGGCATCACATCGAATAATGGAAAAAGGTGGAAAACGCAACACGTCCTCACCTGACTGCATGCAGTGGAGAAGGAGGTGGTGACGGTGAAGGTGACGTGACCAGCTCGCCTCTGGTCTCGTCGGAGGAGCTCGGTGATGGAGGTGGTGAGGCAGATCCGCTTCCCTTCACTGGAATAGCCATAACTTCTGGTACAGATCTCTGATTCAGGTGATCTTGGGCTTCACGGAAAGAAGACACTCGGGGCTTCGGTTTGCTAGGTATTACGTCTCCTAGTTCGCGGCGGTTCGTCAGGAAAACGGCCCGCAAGTTGACGGCGGCGGTTAGGATTTTCTGGTGAACGGCAGATCCGACAACCGTCACTGGAATAGCGATATCTGTGGACTCAGGTCTCCGTTCAGGTCCAAGTCAGTCTTCCTAGAACGATAAGATTAGAGTCTTCGATCTGATATATAAAGCGTCTGGTGGTTCTTCGCGGTTCGCCAGGAAATCCTTCTGCAAGATGGCTGACGGTTCCTGAGCGGAAGAGAGACAAGGAGAAGGCTGATCTCGACGGTGAAGAAGAGAGAGGCGGCGCCGGTGAGAGAGACGTCACGCAGGGAGAGAGAGAGCAAGGAGAGCGGCCGCGAGAGAGAAGAGAGAAATAGAGGAAAAAATAATATACTAGGTTTTTTTCCCTCGCTTTAGGTTTATTAACGGGCCTTGATCCGTTTTAGGCCAAAATTAAAAATCGGACCGGTTTGGGTTATCACATTCTCCCACCCTTGAAGAGGATTCGTCCTCGAATCCAAGAAAAAAAGTCCGTGAATGAACGAAACGGAAAAGAAACGTTTCGGAATTCGAACGAAAAGGTGACAGGTAAGTAAGAAAGAGAATGGCAAGAAAAGAACGAAAGCGCGGAAAGACAAGTAAGGTGGAACGGAAAAGCACAAAAAAAGAGAAGGTTGCTAGAACGGCTGACGGAAACACGAACGAGCGGGAGAACCAGGAGGAATCTCTACTAAAACCAAAAATGTTTTTCTTATAAATATAAAAGAGGAGTAGAACATTTTTTGCAAAATACTAAATCGGAAAGGGAACAAAAACAAACACGAAAGCTAACTAAATCCTAAGAAGAAAACAAATTGCACCAAAGAATGAAAATGGAGAAGAAAAATAAACTAAGTTCTACTCCTATAAAAACAAAATTTCCCTTAGCCACTAAAGGAATCTTCCGATGGGTCCTCCTCGAAGTCGTCGTCGGAAGAGATGTAGACCGGCTCCTTGCTAAGCTACACTTGAGAAATAGGAGTGACCTTCTTACGCGATGCTTCCCGTCTCTTGAACTTAGGCTTCAGATTAGAACAGAAAACATACAAGAAAGTAAACACACTATTGAATCGGTGTCCATGTTGTTGTTGTTCTCGGTTTGAAATCGTACATAATAAAATCATAACTTAAAGAAAATATTTTTTTGTAAAACGATTTTCAAACTTTGGGCGCGACCACTCTAGGACAGCGCTAGAGTGATCTAATCCTGGGCTCTGATACCACTTTGTAACATCCCTATCCCAGGTCTCCGGAGATAACCGAGAATCGGGCATGTTAGGTGCACCAGTGGCCAGCAACACAGGATCGCCAGGAAAACGCCCGGTAACAACCACAACACAACGACACGATCCCAACTAACCTGAAAGAAAACAAGGGGAGAGGGTTGAGTAATCAATATTACCCAGTGAGGATGAGCCATCAGAGACTCACTTAACCCTTTCAACAATTACACAAAATAATAACCAACAACCTAGACCTAAAACGAGCACAAACAAGGTTTCACACAATATTCGTTTTAATACTCTTTCTCCTTTTATCACGTAATGTCCTTTCTCAGTACTCAACCTTTCTTAGTACTCATCTTTTCTCAGTACTCATCTTTTGTTTCCGATTCTCAAACATTGCACTCTACCAGTGCTCACGCAATCTAACACGGTGGGAATTTCCAGGCTCTCCGGCCGTTTCTCGTAACATGGCTCTCCGGCCTAGAGCGCGGGATAGCTCCTTTTAACCCCGTTGGAAGCCTATCAGAATGCTGGTCTCGGGTCCATCAACCAAATCAAACCACTGATCCCTCACAGTGTCGAGGACCTAACATTTACTAATATCTTAAGTAATACCGGTTTATCCTAACACGCAAACATTTATCTAGGTGCAAGACTCACAAGCCGGACAAAGCAACAAGCAAACCAGACAGTTCAATCTGGTACCAGAAATCAATCCTAACTCAAATACTCTAACCTTCTACTCATTACCCATTATCCACCGCGACATATAAAAAGGCAGCAACGGTTTAAGAAAAGGCTAATGGCATCACATCGAATAATGGAAAAAGGTGGAAAATGCAACACGTCCTCACCTGACTGCATGTAGTGGAGAAGGAGGTGGTGACGGTGAAGGTGACGTGACCAGCTCGCCTCTGGTCTCGTCGGAGGAGCTCGGTGATGGAGGTGGTGAGGCAGATCCGCTTCCCTTCACTGGAATAGCCATAACTTCTGGTACAGATCTCTGATTCAAGTGATCTTGGGCTTCACGAAAAGAAAACACTCGGGGCTTCGGTTTGCTAGGTATTACGTCTCCTAGTTCGCGGCGGTTCGTCGGGAAAACGGCCCGCAAGTTGACGGCGGCGATTAGGATTTTCTGGTGAACGGCAGATCCGTCAACCGTCACTGGAATGGCGATATCTGTGGACTCAGGTCTCCGTTCAGGTCCAACTCAGTCTTCCTAGAACGATAAGATCAGGGGCTTCGATCTGATATGTAAAGCGTCTGGTGGTTCTTCGCGGTTCGCCAGGAAATCCTTCTGCAAGATGGCTGACGGTTCCTGAGCGGAAGAGAGACAAGGAGAAGGCTGATCTTGACGGTGAAGAAGAGAGAGGCGGCGCCGGTGAGAGAGACGTCACGCAGGGAGAGAGAGAGCAAGGAGAGCGGCCGCGAGAGAGAAGAGAGAAATAGAGGAAAAATAATATACTAGGTTTTTTTCCCTCGCTTTAGGTTTATTAACGGGCCTTGATCCGGTTTAGGCCAAAATTAAAAATCGGACCGGTTTGGGTTATCACATTCTCCCACCCTTGATGAGGATTCGTCCTCGAATCCAAGGAAAAAAGTCTGTGAAGGAACGAAACGGAAAAGAAACGTTTCGGAATTCGAACGAAAAGGTGACAGGTAAGTAAGAAAGAGAATGGCAAGAAAAGAACAAAAGCGCGGAAAGACAAGTAAGGTGGAACGGAAAAGCACAAAAAAAGAGAAGGTTGCTAGAACGGCTGACGGAAACACGAACGAGCGGGAGAACCATGAGGAATCTCTACTAAAACCAAAAATGTTTTTCTTATAAATATAAAAGAGGAGTAGAACATTTTTTGCAAAACACTAAATCGGAAAGGGAACAGAAACAAACACGAAAGCTAACTAAATCCTAAGAAGAAAACAAATTGCACCAAAGAATGAAAATGGAGAAGAAAAATAAACTAAGTTCTACTCCTATAAAAACAAAATTTCTCTTAGCCACTAAAGGAATCTTCCGATGGGTCCTCCTCGAAGTCGTCGTCGGAAGAGATGTAGACCGGCTCCTTGCTAAGCTTCACTTGAGAAATAGGAGTGACCTTCTTGTGCGATGCTTCCCGTCTCTTGAACTTAGGCTTCAGATTGGAACAGAAAACATACAAGAAAGGAAACACACTATTGAATCGGTGTCCATGTTGTTGTTGTTCTCGGTTTGAAATCGTACATAATAAAATCATAACTTAAAGAAAATATTTTTTTGTAAAACGATTTTCAAACTTTGGGCGCGACCACTCTAGGACAGCGCTAGAGTGATCTAATCCTGGGCTCTGATACCACTTTGTAACATCCCTATCCCAGGTCTCCGGAGATAACCGAGAATCGGGCATGTTAGGTCGACCAGTGGCCAGCAACACAGGATCGCCAGGAAAACGCCCGGTAACAACCACAACACAACGACACGATCCCAACTAACCTGAAAGAAAACAAGGGGAGAGGGTTGAGTAATCAAGATTACCCAGAGAGGATGAGCCATCAGAGACTCACTTAACCCTTTCAACAATTACACGAAATAATAACCAACAGCCTAGACCTAAAACGAGCTCAAACAAGGTTTC
Organism: Eutrema yunnanense; assembly: GCA_002933935.1. Taxonomy (NCBI): domain Eukaryota; kingdom Viridiplantae; phylum Streptophyta; class Magnoliopsida; order Brassicales; family Brassicaceae; genus Eutrema; species Eutrema yunnanense. Next base: position 48,178 of record PKML01069614.1, on the reverse strand, counting down.
ACACAATATTCGTTTTAATACTCTTTCTCCTTTTATCACGTAATCTCTTTTCTCAGTACTCAACCTTTCTTAGTACTCATCTTTTCTCAGTACTCATCTTTTGTTTCCGGTTCTCAAACAATGCACTCTACCAGTGCTCACGCAATCTAACACGGTGGGAATTTCCAGGCTCTCCGGCCGTTTCTCGTAACATGGCTCTCCGGCCTAGAGCGCGGGATAGCTCCTTTTAACCCCGTTGGAAGCCTACCAGAATGCTGGTCTCGGGTCCATCAATCAAATCGAACCACTGATCCCTCACAGTGTCGAGGACCTAACATTTACTAATATCTTAAGCAATACCGGTTTATCCTAACACGCAAACATTCATCTAGGTGCAAGACTCACAAGCCAGACAATGCAACAAGCAAACCAGACAGTTCAATCTGGTACCAGCAATCAATCCTAACTCAAATACTCTAACCTTCTACCCATTACCCATTACCCAACGCGACATATAAAAAGGCAGCAACGGTTTAAGAACAGGCTAATGGCATCACATCGAATAATGGAAAAAGGTGGAAAACGCAACACGTCCTCACCTGACTGCATGCGGTGGAGAAGGAGGTGGTGACGGTGAAGGTGACGTGACCAGCTCGCCTCTGTTCTCGTCGGAGGAGCTCGGTGATGGAGGTGGTGAGGCAGATCCGCTTCCCTTCACTGGAATGGCCATAACTTCCGGTACAGATCTCCGATTCAGGTGATCTTGGGCTTCACGGAAAGAAGACACTCGGAGCTTCGGTTTGATAGGTAAAGAGTTTCCTGGTTCGCGGCGTTTCGTCGGGAAAACGGCCCGCAAGGTGACGGCGGTGGTTAGGGTTTTCAGGTGAACGGCAGATCCGATAACCGTCACTGGAATGGCGATATCTGTGGACTCAGGTTTCCGTTCTGGTCCAACTAAGTCTTCCTGGAACGATAAGATCCGGGGCTTCGATCTGATATTTTGTGCGTCTGGTGGTTCTTCGAGGTGGTGAGGCAGATCCGCTTCCCTTCACTGGAATAGCCATAACTTCCGGTACATATCTCCGATTCAGGTGATCTTGGGCTTCACGGAAAGAAGACACTCGGGGATTCGGTTTGATAGGTAGGACGTCTCCTGGTTCGCGGCGGTTCGTCGGGAAAACTGCCCGCAAGTTGACGGCGGCAGTTAGGATTTTATGGTGAACGGCTGATCCGACAACCGTCACTGGAATGACGATATCTGTGGACTCAGGTCTCCGTTCAGATCTAACTCAGTCTTCCTGGAACGATAAGATCAGGGGCTTCGATCTGATATGTAAAGCGTCTGGTGGTTCTTCGCGGTTCGCCGGGAAATCCTTCTGCAAGATGGCTGACGGTTCCTGAGCGGAAGAGAGACAATGAGAAGGCTGATCTCGACGGTGAAGAAGAGAGAGGCGGCGTCGGTGAGAGAGAGAGGTCACGCAGGGAGACAGAGAGCAAGGAGAGCGGCCGCGAGAGAGAAGAGAGAAAAATAGGAAAAAATAATAGACTAGGTTTTTTTGCCTCGCTTTAGGTTTATTAACGGGCCTTGATCCGGTTTAGGCCAAAATTAAAAATCGGACCGGTTTGGGTTATCACACAACGTCTGCCTTGCCTTTCGTTCTGCTTCCGAGCTTAACAACCGCCCAGGGTACAAATTTGTATTCATCACATATATATGTATTACTTATGAAAATAATGCGTGTATAATTATCATATGATGATGATGCTTCAGGTGCTTGAGAGGACTTGAGGTAGTAGAGCATGAGTCTCATTACCTCAAGAATATGATGCATGAACTCTTCCAGGTACTTAGGCTGCTTAATTACACACACAACAGAGTTTATATATATAATAATTTGATCGACCAACCGTACGAATTAACAAACATGAAGCAAGTATTTTGTTTGATTTAATCTGAATGGTTGCAGCTGGAGCAGCAGAGGCTATTAGCTGCAGGAGTCAGATATCCAATGTAGATTTATAATTATGTTATGTCATAGTAAAAAATTCCGATAATCAATAAGAAAGCTAATTAGTGCATGATAGTGTGTTGTAATCTTTCCACTGCTTTGTTACTCTCTTCATAAATTTAAGCTTAAATTACTGTCGCTTTTGTAATTTTCCCGGATCCTACATATATATATGAGTTTCACCCATCTTAGTAACAAACAAAAAAAGTAGATATTATCTTGCAGCAACATAAACATCTACCAGAACAAAGAAACTGGGCTATGGGCGACAATAAAAGAAGAAAATTGCGCCCACTGTGCGGCCCACACTAAGATCATCTCAGATGATGATTTCTTAGTAAACAAAAATTGGGAAAAAACGAAGATATTTCATAAAAGTTGGTAAATATTTTTATGTAAGTCACACATAGTTGGCAGAGGAAGTTCCACGGAATATACACTCTACTAGTCACAATTGATTTCATGAATGGGTAGTTGACGAAAAAAAAAGACTTGTTTTTCAAATTTCAGTTTGTCGAATGAAACGAATTTTTTTTTTTTTTTAGTTTCTGGATAAATTCTATTTTTAACTCAAAATCTGTGACAAAAATAATTAATTTCTGGATAAAATCTAAACAATACAAATGATAATACCACCTATTAATTATAGTAAAAAATAAATGCGTTGACTGTAAAATAACTCAAATAAAAATTAATTACCCTAGTTGTCATGAAAATCTATCTTTGTTTTTAGATTGCTTTCATATAATACGATGAAGCGAGTAAGAAAAGGACACGTGGTTGCTTAGTCTAAGCAGTTGTCTTGTCATGATGATGATGATGATGATGATGAAGCGAGTAAGAAAAGCACAAGTGTACTTGCACAAATAAGGAAACTTAATGCACGCCTTCCACGTCCTTTCTTACCAATTACATACACACTTACTTATATTATAAATCCGATGCTTTGCTCTGAATCTAATCCAACATCGGAAGCAATGAATAATCTGCCAGAGGACTGCATCGCCAAGATCCTTTCATTGACTTCGCCCCGCGACGTTTGCCGATCATCGACCGTCTCCAGGATCTTCAGATCCGCCGCTGACTCGGACGATGTCTGGAATCAATTCTTACCTTCCGAATTCCCCGACGGCTTTGCGGCACCTGAGGAGGGTCTTCCCACCAGGAAACTCCTCTTCTTCTCCCTCGTCCACAATCCTCTTCTTCTCCACGACGCCCTTTTGGTTATTTCTCTCTTCTTACTTGCACTTCCTTATAATCTCAGAAATTACCAAGAGATCTTCCAAATTATGTAGCTTTTTACCAAGGGATATTATTCATCTTCGAAATTGCAAAGTGAAACCCTGCTTGTCTTGTGACTTGTTCAACACCCCCAAAACCTGTGACATCAATCTTTTGGGTTTAAATCTTTAATAATATGCTTGTATGGATGAATGTCTTTCTACATCCTGACTGCATTATGTGATACCAAAAAAAAAAAACAGAGCTTTTGGCTGGAGAGAAGGAGTGGTAACAAGTGCTACATGATGGCAGCGAGGGCCTTGAATATAACTTGGGGACATGATCAGAGATACTGGCAGTGGATCTCCCTTCCTAATACCAGGTCTTCTCTCTTACTCACCAGCTCTTAATTCCTCTTCTTCATCATTGCTTTATTTTAACATTGTTCATGAAATGGTTTTTACAAACAGGTTCACAGAAGTGGCTGAGCTGAATATGGTATGGTGGCTTGACATCACTGGAAAAATCAACATTAACCTTCTCTCTGATGAAACCCTCTACGCCGCTTACCTTGTCTTTAAGTGGAACCATTCTCCCTACGGTTTTCGTCAGCCCGTAGAGGTCTCCCTTGTCTTGGCTGGCACAGAGCCTGATGATGCTGTTCAGCCTTCCATGGTTAGTCTCATGCAGAATCCGGGAACCGAACAAGGTCAGTGTGCTGAGCTGAGAAGTGACGGTTGGTACGAGGTTAACTTGGGGCACTTCTTCAAAAGGAGAGGAGATTTGGGTGAAATTGAGATGAGCCTCAAGGAGACAAAGAGGCCTTTTGAGAAGAAAGGCCTTATTGTTCATGGAATCGAGATTAGGCCAGTGCCGTAATTAAATCCTCTACTGCTATTAATTCATTTTGCAGTTTGCGGTCTTCTCTCAATGCTGTTTTTCTTATGAGTGTTTCAGTTTGATGGTTGCTTTGTTATAAATAAATGACTATTAGGTTTTTTTTTTTACTAAAATTTTTGATCTTATTTCAACAAAGTTAGCGGATATAAAAGAAAAATATAAAAGGTGCCTAAAACAACAACGATCACCCGATTTGATATACTGTGCAGTAAATGAACAAAATTTTACCGGTTGGAGTCCCAGAACCACATAGCAAGAAAATCTCTGTATCGCGGCATATGACATCTGGCGGAGCACGTGTTTCGAATACCTCGATCATCAATAGATTTGAAAAGAATTTCAGCAGTGATGCGCGAGTTGGTGAATAACTTGTTATTCCGCTCTCGCCAAATAGAGTGAATAGTCGTGTGGCCAGCTATCCTTCGGAGCCAAGAGGGTGTTGAGTCTCGACCTTGGATCTTCAACCAATTCTAAAACGTGGGCCAACTGTTGAACCTCATGAAATTGAATTAAAGCCTTGTTGCGCATAAATGCCATATATCTTGATTATACGGGCATCGAAGGAACAAGTGGTCTCTTGATTCATTGAAGATTTCGCATAGCACACAAGTGGAATCCACTTCCATACCCCAAGAAAGAAGCATGTTTAGAGTAGGCAATCGATCAAGACAAGCGAGCCACATGACTATTAGTTAATGTGGAGCCTTGCGTTAATTCTCCAGTTTATTACAACTCCAGCATACAACTTGTTTTAGGGAGTATTTATGTTGAATCATCGTCCCACGACTACTGATATGTATGATGAATTGTACGATTCAGATATAACATAAAGGGGTAAAACATACAACTTTAATCGGAATCTATTTTTATTAGATTAAACTCGGTGAGATTACAAGATCGTTAGATCGGAAAGGAGCAATGAACTAAAGAAACTAAAAGCTATAAAGTCTGAGCTCTTCAAAGAGGAGAGGACTCATTTATTTATAAGTATTTGAGTCGGCAAAAACAGGCGATTTTCTTTTCCCGATCGAACTCGAATAAAGAAGATTTTCCCTTTTTTCGGAAGAGAGAAAGAAATCTTGCGTTTATCTCGGAGGTCGGGCCGGCAAAGTTCGGTCGGGTTTAATGGGCCCGAAAGCCGGTAATCATGATTATGGGTTTAATTTCTTCCGAATTTGAACATCGTAAACCAGAATTAATTGAACCGATCTCGGTTCAAACCGGAGGAATGCTAAACTCATCACTCACCCGAATCGTGTACACGGATCTAATTTGAGAAAGTTGAGCGCACATGCATTAAATATCTTTTGGAGGTTAGAGATCAACTTTTTTTTGCTAAAAGATATTTAGAGACCGACCTTGGAAACGTGTTCATAATGTTTCGTACACTTTTATCTTATTTTTTGTCAATCGGGTCAGATCGACTGTTGGACTTATACACCCAAAATTAGATACTTGTTTATTTCAAATAATCCTTAATCCGAAATTCAGGTGTAATTTTGACCTAATTAGATATTTCAACCAAATATCCATTAACCAGACAACAACAAAAAAAATCAAGAAAATATCCCATCCTCTTTTGTTTAACAGTAACATTCACAAATACTAGTATACATGTAGCCATTATAGATAAGCTACTTTTTTCCAAGAATAGATAAATATATAACTAAACTTTCTACAAAGTGATCGTTCACTTATTAGGTTATTAAGTGTACGAAACTATGATACCACACCGACATGATTTCTTATTTTCTTTGTTGAAGTTAAAAATTTGGGCTAGATCCACTCCTCGAGGATGGAGAGCCCGTGTTCAAAGACACGAAGGTCAATCACTGAGAGATATATATTGTAGCACTTGACCAAAAAAATACAGAGTGTGCAAAGTAAATGCTGGTCAGAAAGCTCTTTATGGTCAAATGATCTAGTTACAAGTTCTTCATAACACATGATTTTGCTTATAGGTTTCATAAATAAATCGTTGTCATGCGAAAAAAGGAAAAACAATTATGTTAGTTTGTAATGTTTAATGAGATCATTAGGATTATCCATGTTGTCAATGATATGTAGTGGGAATCTTTTTTCTAAAAATCATGCATATATAGATATATACACAAATGTGTGTATAATATCCACTATCCAGGCATGGCAAAATCCACATTTTACACGGTTTTAATTCGTTTCCGTTACAGGACCAATATTTTTAGAAGTTTGGTACTATACTATTGACATGGACCTTGATGCTGGTACATGTGAGCTTCATTTTTATATAAAAATAAAATAATAGAGGATATAAAAAAATATCAACGACGAGATCTGAGAAGATTTTGTAAGGTTGTGAGCTTTAAACTTATAAAAGTTGAGATATGCATTCCATGACTCCATTCTTTTCAATCCTGTTAGGATTTAAACTTTAATCTTCCTTATCTTAATCTATCTTCGAATTACGAATTAAACGAACACCAGAATTGTTCACCCAGTTCACGGCCTCTAACCGCTACATCTGGGGTGGATCCGGGATCCACAACATCCACTATAAAGAACAATCGGAAAACACCTCCGATGTGGTTCACAATATAGATCTCTCTCTCACCCAACAAACTGAAAGAACAAAGAACATAACTAGATTCCCCAAAGAAAACCTATATTCTCTCTCTAGCTCTACGAGGCGCCTGTAAGGCGCTCAGAATCCCTTGGACTCAGGATTAGGTATTCCTATTGTTAAACACTTGTATTTATAACAAAGAAACCCTAGAAACTTAGTTGGGCCCAACTTGACACTAAGGCTTGTACTAAGCTCAATTGCTGGCCCAAGTCGTGAGTTGACTGAAATCTGACTTCTCACAATCTCCACCTTCAGATTCAGACAACTCTCGACTCCTCCAGAAATCTTTGTTCCATGTGAGCTTCATTTTTATATAAAAATAAAATAATAGAGGATATAAAAAAATATCAATGACGAGATCTGAGAAGATTTTGTAAGGCTGTGAGCTTTAAACTTATAAAATTTGAGATATGCATTCCATGACTCCATTCTTTTCAATCCTGTTAGGATTTAAACTTTAATCCTCCTTGTCCCAATCTATCTTCGAATCACGAATTAAACGAACACCAGAATTGTTCACCCTGTTCACGACCTCTAACCGCTACATCTGGGGTGGATCCGGGATCCACAACATCCACTATAAAGAACAATCGGAAAACACCTCCGATGTGGTTCACAATATAGATAGATCTCTCTCTCACCCAACAAACTGAAAGAACAAAGAGCATAACTAGATTTTCCAGAGAAAACCCCTATTCTCTCTCTAGCTCTACGAGCCGCCTCTAAGGCGCTCGTAATCCCCTGAACTCAGGATTATGTATTCCTATTATTAAACACTTGTATTTATAACAAATAAACCCTAGAAACTTACTTGGACCCAATTTGACACTAAGACTTGTACTAAGCCCAATTGTTGGCCCAAGTCGTGAATTGACTGAAGTCTGACTTGTCACAATCTCCACCTTCTGATTCAGACATCTCTCGACTTCTCCACAAATATTTGTTCCATGCGAACTTCATTTTTATATAAAAATAAAATAATAGAGGATATAAAAAAATATCAACAACGAGATCTGAAAAGATTTTGTAAGGCTGTGAGCTTTAAACTTATAAAAGTTGAGATATGCAAACTCCATTCTTTTCAATCCACCAACATTTAGCTACTTGGTTATTCTAATATTCAACGTTATTTAAATAAAAAATGAGATTTATATGATTTGTGTAGTTAACTAATTATAAAGAGGAATCAATAATGTGTAACTTTTATGCCTACACCACACGGTATTATGCTTTGTTTTTAAAATACTAAATGTTTGAAACAAAAGTACCCTTTTTGATCTGTACTGGTTGCATAATCAGTATACAATATGTTTGGAATATTGTTAGAATCGGAAAATGAGAGAAGGAGAAACAGTGATCGGAAAGGAAGAAGCGATGTAAGGTTAGAATGTTGCCGAAGACCGTCCAACAAGAATCTTGAAAAGTACACACACACGTATACATGTAATAACCAATAACTAATAAGTAAACAAAAACAATTAAATGTTCTAATATACCTGAAAAATACTATTAGACGTAGATTGGTATTTTAATCAGAAGTTACATTTACTCCAAACTTGCTTCACCCAATAACTAAAAGAAAAGAACTTTAAATAACGTATAAGCAAATTGAAAGAAAAACAAGAAAAGGGTTGACTCTGGTATACTACCTCTAGTATACATCTTCTTCGATATACACCCTAGACTTTTCGCCTCTTTTCTACACACCCCGAACAAATTTATTCTTTACTAAACATCATGTATTTGACAATCTCTTATAATTGCAACATAGCGACTTGAAATTGTGATTGAGTTTAATAAACCGGTATCACGTTTAAAATACTTAATGAAAAATTAAAATCGATTTTGGGACATAATTAGGGTTCTAAAGACTGTGAGTCCAAGTTTTCTTTTCTGCGAGTAACAATCAAGAGTGCCAGTGAAATTATTGGTTTGTTTCTGGGTTGATGATGGTGATCTCTAATCAACCTAGTCACGTTTTCTAAAACTCTTTTTGTTGTCTGTGAAGTCATTTGTAAGGATTTACCATCACACTACAAGAAAACAGGCATTTTGCAACGAATTTTTGCGACGATTTAATTTCGTTGCAAATTGAAATCGTTTTTCCAACGACTTTACGACGATTCTTGAAGACGTCGTAAAATCGTCGCAAATTTGGGACGAAAACTTTCGTTGTAAAATCGTCGCTAATTAGCGACGATTTTACAACGATTACCGACGACTTTACGACTATTATCAGAATCGTCGTAAAATCGTTGTAATATAGCGACGATTTCCCAAGGTTTATACGATTCGTTGCAATATCGTGGTAAAATTACCCACGAATTTGCAATGATTATTATAAGTTGAGATTTACATCGATTTCCCAACGATTAGTGAGTTAGGTGAGCACGTTTTAAGTTCACGGTGTTCAGTTAGGTAAACATGTTTAATATCGTTGTAAAGTCGATGTAAACATTTTTAGATTCGTTGTAAAATCGTTGTGAAATCGATGTAAAATCGTAGGTAATTCGATGGTAATGAAAATAAAAATCTATATATAGTGGCTAACTTCATAATAAAAATTTCATATTCAAAAACATTTACTTCTTTCTTACCAACAAAAAAATGTCAATATACGAAATTAGAAGATGGATGTATAATCGTCTTGATTCGGAGGGATCGCTAACAAAGGAGTTCAGCGATGGGGTGGAGGGATTCATGCATCAGGCAGGAAGTATACATAATACGATTATCAGTGGTAAGATGTACTGTCCTTGTGCCAGATGCTTGAATA
>PKML01069614.1:26004-37633 GCA_002933935.1 Eutrema yunnanense | reverse complement strand
TTTTTATATAAAAATAAAATAATAGAGGATATAAAAAAATATCAACGACGAGATCTGAAAAGATTTTGTAAGGTTGTGAGCTTTAAACTTATAAAAGTTGAGATATGCATTCCATGACTCCATTCTTTTCAATCCTGTTAGGATTTAAATTTTAATCTTCCTTATCTTAATCTATCTTCGAATTACGAATTAAACGAACACCAGAATTGTTCACCTAGTTCACGGCCTCTAACCGCTACATCTGGGGTGGATCCGAGATCCAAAACATCCACTATAAAGAACAATCGGAAAACACATCCGATGTGGTTCACAATATAGATCTCTCTCTCTCACCCAACAAACTGAAAGAACAAAGAACATAACTAGATTCCCCAAAGAAAACCCATATTCTCTCTCTAGCTCTACGAGGCGCCTGTAAGGCGCTCAGAATCGCTTGGACTTAGGATTAGGTATTCCTATTGTTAAACACTTGTATTTATAACAAAGAAACCCTAGAAACTTAGTTGGGCCCAACTTGACACTAAGGCTTGTACTAAGCTCAATTGCTGGCCCAAGTCGTGAGTTGACTGAAATCTGACTTCTCACAATCTCCACCTTCAGATTCAGACAACTCTCGACTCCTCCACGAATCTTTGTTCCATGTGAGCTTCATTTTTATATGAAAATAAAATAATAGAGGATATAAAAAAATATCAACGACGAGATCTGAGAAGATTTTGTAAGGCTGTGAGCTTTAAACTTATAAAAGTTGAGATATGCATTCCATGACTCCATTCTTTTCAATCCTGTTAGGATTTAAACTTTAATCCTCCTTGTCCCAATCTATCTTCGAATCACGAATTAAACGAACACCAGAATTGTTCACCCAGTTCACGGCCTCTAACCGCTACATCTGGGGTGGATCCAGGATCCACAACATCCACTATAAAGAACAATCGGAAAACACCTCCGATGTGGTTCACAATATAGATCTCTCTCACCCAACAAACTGAAAGAACAAAGAACATAACTAGATTTCCCAGAGAAAACCCCTATTCTCTCTCTCTACGAGCCGCCTCTAAGGCGCTTGGAATCCCCTTGACTCAGGATTAAGTATTCCTATTGTTAAACACTTGTATTTATAACAAAGAAACCCTAGAAACTTACTTGGGGACAACTTGACATTAAGGCTTGTACTAAGCCCACTTGTTGGCCCAAGTCGTGAGTTGACTGAAGTCTGACTTCTCACAATCTCCACCTTCAGATTCAGACAACTCTCGACTCCTCCACAAATCTTTGTTCCATGTGAGCTTCATTTTTATAAAAAAATAAAATAATAGAGGATATAAATAAATATCAATGACGAGATCTGAGAAGATTTTGTAAGGCTGTGAGCCTTAAACTTATAAAAGTTGAGATATGCATTCCATGACTCCATTCTTTTCAATCCTATTAGGATTTAAACTTTAATCCTCTTTGTCCCAATCTATCTTCGAATCACGAATTAAACGAACACCAGAATTGTTCACCCTGTTCACGACCTCTAACCGCTACATCTGGGGTGGATCCAGGATCCACAACATCCACTATAAAGAACAATCAGAAAACACCTCCGATGTGGTTCACAATATAGATAGATCTCTCTCTCACCCAACAAACTGAAAGAACAAAGAGCATAACTAGATTTTCCAGAGAAAACCCCTATTCTCTCTCTAGCTCTACGAGCCGCCTCTAAGGCGCTCAGAATCCCCTGAACTCAAGATTATGTATTCCTATTGTTAAACACTTGTATTTCTAACAAATAAACCCTAGAAACTTACTTGGACCCAATTTGACACTAAGACTTGTACTAAGCCCAATTGTTGGCCCTAGTCGTGAATTGACTGAAGTCTGACTTGTCACAATCTCCACCTTCAGATTCAGACATCTCTCGACTCCTCCACAAATCTTTGTTCCATGTGAACTTCATTTTTATATAAAAATAAAATAATAGAGGATATAAAAAAATATCAACGACGAGATCTGAGAAGATTTTGTAAGGCTGTGAGCTTTAAACTTATAAAAGTTGAGATATGCAAACTCCATTCTTTTCAATCCACCAACATTTAGCTACTTGGTTATTCTAATATTCAACGTTATTTAAATAAAAAATGAGATTTATATGATTTGTGTAGTTAACTAATTATAAAGAGGAATCAATAATGTGTAACTTTTATGCCTACACCACACGGTATTATGCTTTGTTTTTAAAATACTAAATGTTTGAAACAAAAGTACCCTTTTTGATCTGTACTGGTTGCATAATCAGTATACAATATGTTTGGAATATTGTTAGAATCGGAAAATGAGAGAAGGAGAAACAGTGATCGGAAAGGAAGAAGCGATGTAAGGTTAGAATGTTGCCGAAGACCGTCCAACAAGAATCTTGAAAAGTACACACACACGTATACATGTAATAACCAATAACTAATAAGTAAACAAAAACAATTAAATGTTCTAATATACCTGAAAAATACTATTAGATGTAGATTGGTATTTTAATCAGAAGTTACATTTACTCCAAACTTGCTTCACCCAATAACTAAAAGAAAAGAACTTTAAATAACGTATAAGCAAATTGAAAGAAAAACAAGAAAAGGGTTGACTCTGGTATACTACCTCTAGTATACATCTTCTTCGATATACACCCTAGACTTTTCGCCTCTTTTCTACACACCCCGAACAAATTTATTCTTTACTAAACATCATGTATTTGACAATCTCTTATAATTGCAACATAGCGACTTGAAATTGTGATTGAGTTTAATAAACCGGTATCGCGTTTAAAATACTTAATGAAAAATTAAAATCGATTTGGGAACATAATTAGGGTTCTAAAGACTGTGAGTCCAAGTTTTCTTTTCTACGAGTAACAATCAAGAGTGCCAGTGAAATTATTGGTTTGTTTCTGGGTTGATGATGGTGATCTCTAATCAACCTAGTCACGTTTTCTAAAACTCTTTTTGTTGTCTGTGAAGTCATTTGTAAGGATTTACCATCATGAATATTCATCTTGGTTGTCTGATTCGGTCCTATAATTCTTGTTATATATAAAATTCATTTGCTTTGTGTCGATGTGAATTGTTCATGTGTTAAAATTTGACTGAGAAATCGAAGAATGACATCCACATAGCATGACGACTCACTCTATAATATATCACGTTCCAAATTAACCAATCATATTCCATTGTTGAAATAAGAACTACTACAATCTTCAATACAAGTGGGAATAATGAAAAAAGAAATCACTTTATTGGGTTTTACTAGAACAACAAATTTACTCTAGTCAATGTTTGGAATAATCGTTTATGTTATCTTCTTGACATTTAAAAAGTATCGATCAAGAGGAAAATCCCCAAATAACTCTAAATACAAACAAAAAAAACAAAGCAAATAGGTAAAAAAACCTTGAGATTTCGCTGAGAAAAAATATTGAAGAAATCTCTCTTTCTATTCTCTTTTTTTCTTGTATTTTGAACCATAATTCTGTCCCAAAATCGATTTTGATTTTTTATTAAGTTTGGTTTAGAGTCAGGTTATGGGTTAAACGGGTCATATTATATTAATTATGGTTTTTTAAACTCAATCACAATTTTAAGTCGCTATGTTCATGGTGTTTAGTAAATAATAAATTTGTTCATGGTGTGTAGAAAAGAGGCGAAAAGTCTATGGTTTATATCGAAGAAACTGTATATTAGAGGTAGTTTACTAGAGTCAACCCGTTATTTGGCATCTTTAATTATTTTGTAATAAGTAATTTAATAAAGTTTTTTATTCGTTTTAAATCGGTTGACTACACTATGAGATCTTGATTTTTTTGGAGATTCTGGGATAATTAGGGACCCAAACATCTATGAACTAGTTCCAATATTCATGTAAGATGCGACTATGTATTAAAACAAGATAACTAAAATTTTCAAAATTATTTCATAATTTGTGGGCTAACCCCTACGAGAATTCATATTTTTGGTAAATGCAATAACTAATGAAACTAATCATCCTATGTCTATTTTTTAAATACCTAACCACATTAAAACTCTCTATTAATGTTAACTAATATTGTTTAAAGGTTATTTGACATCTTTAATTATTTTATAACAAGTAATTTAATTAAATTTTTTATTTGCTTTAAATCGGTTGACTACACTATGAGATCTCGATTTTTTGGAGATTCGGGGACAATTAGGGACCCAAACATATATGATATAGTTCCAATATTCATGTAGGATGCGACTATGTATTAAAACAAGATAAGTAAAATTTTATCATAATTTGTGGGTTAACCCCTTACGAGAATTCATTTTTTGGGTAAATGCAGTAACTAATGAAACTAATCATCCTATGTCTATTTATAAAATACATAACAACATTAAATCTCTCTATTAATGTCAACTAATCTAGTTGAAAGGTTATTTGGCATCTTTATGTATTTTATAACAAGAAATTTAATAAAGTTATTTATTCGTTTTAAATTGGTTGACTATACTATGAGATCTCGATTTTTTGGAGATTTGGGGCCAATTAGGGACCCAAAAATCTATGATCTAGTTTCAATATTCATGTAGGTGATATGCTCAAATTAATACCCTAAAAGTACTAAGCAGTAGTTTCAGTAAAGTAGGGGTCGAACACAAGGACTCACAGAGACACACAATAGATTATATAGATGAGAATTAAGCTAAGCGATCAATGATATTGAAAACATAACGTAAATTAAAACGGTTGTAAATTCGATTGGAGAAAGATAGGTTCAGGGTATTTCTCAGGAAATCAATGAATGCAGATGAACTAACTAAAAGAATTCAGATTTAGCGCGGTTCTTAAACTCAAATCACTAAAGTATAGCTAACCAACTCTCGTTGCGAAAACTATCTAAGTCTAAATCCTAGAATTCCAAATCTCTTTGCGAATCCTAAAGTCTAAACCAGCTTTTAGTTCAAGTTTGATTTGTTCACAAAACAACTAAACCAAATCTCTTTGCGAATAGTTATTTTGCTCACCCTAAGTTCTATCAGGTAATTAATCGCACTCTCGTGCCTAATCAATTATCCTAAGATCTAAGTTCTAGGTAGCTAATCTAGAACAAGTTTTGAACACAACCTAAGGCGAATAACTAATTCAGATGGTGAATCCTAATTAACTAATCAACCTAGCATTCAGAGAAAACCCTTATGAGAACCCTAAACCTAAAGTGGATCTACTCAGACATGGAGAATGAAAACAACATGATTGAATAGATCATCAAAGAAATCAATAAGAAACATGAGTTCAGAGTTGTCTCTCCAAAAACCAAAGTAGAATAATCTCTGTCTCAAGTTATGAAAGCGTAGCCACCAAAAGTGGCTGAAAAACCTAATTATAATGCTAAAACACGTTCTGGGCTTTCTGGTAATTATTAAAGTCTTCTGGACCACGTTGCAAACTTCAAACTTGTAAAAAGTCACGTTTCCTTCTTCCTGAAGTCGATATCGGTCGATACTAGGTAGTATCGGTCGATACTCATCCTCTGTGTCGACTCTTCTGCTCGCCAGACTGGACTGTCTTCACGAAAACTGGCATAACTTTTGATCGCACCGTTGGAATGGCCTCAAACCACTTCCAGATGAAAGCTAATCCATTGATCTGTCTTGTGTACATATTTGAGCTCAATCCATCGGTGGGAAGTTCTTTAACGAATACAAAACTTCTGACGTCTCTGCATGACTCTGCATCTCCATATGCTCCAAAATGCTCCAGAATGCTTCAATGTCTCCAATTAAGCTCCAAACATACATAAACCTGTAAAAGACTCTAAAACACTACAAAATAGTAGAAATATTCTATAAAACGGACTTATATCATGGCTTAAACGGGGTAAAAACCATGATATATCAGTAAGATGCGACTATGTATTAAAACAAGATAACTAAAATTTTCAAAATTATTTCAGCTATCCCCTACGAGAATTCATTTTTTCGGTATATGCAATAACTAATGAAAATAAACATCTTATGTCTATTTCTAAAACACCTAACCACATTAAAACTCTCTATTAATGTTAACTAAACTAGTTTAAAGGTTATTTGACATCTTTAATTATTTTATAACAAGTAATTTAATAAAGTTTTTTATTCGTTTTAAATCGGTTGACTACACTATGAGATCTCGATTTTTTGGAGATTCATGGACAATTAGGAACCCAAAAATCAATGAACTAATTCCAATACTCATGTAGGATGCGACTATGTATTAAAAGAAGATAATTAAATTTTTAAAACTATTTCATAATTTGTGGGCTAACCCCTACGAAAATTCATTTTTTTTTGGGTAAATGCAGTAACTAATGAAACTAATCATCCTATGTCTATTTCAAAAATACATAACCACATTACACCTCTCTATTAATATCAACTAATCTAGTTTAAAGGTTATTTGGCATCTTTATGTATTTTATAACAAGTAAATTAATAAAATTTTTTATTCGTTTTAAATTGGTTGACTACACTATGAGATCTCGATTTTTTGGAGATTCGGGGACAATTCGGGACCCAAAAATCAATGATCTAGTTTCAATATTCATGTAGGATGTGACTATATATTAAAACAAGATAACTAAAATTTTCAAAATTATTTCATAATTTGTGGGCTAACCCCTACGAGAATTTATTTTTTTCGGTAAATGCAATAACTAATGAAACTAATCATCTTATGTCTATTTCTAAAATACCTAACCACATTAAAACTCTCTATTAATGTTAACTAAACTAGGTTAAAGGTNAACTAATTCAGATGGTGAATCCTAATTAACTAATAAACCTAGCATTCAGAGAAAACCCTTATGAGAACCCTAAACCTAAAGTGGATCTACTCAGACATGGAGAATGAAAACAACATGATTGAATAGATCATCAAAGAAATCAATAAGAAACAGGAGTTCAGAGTTGTCTCTCCAAAAACCAAAGTAGAATAATCTCTGTCTCAAGTTATGAAAGCGTAGCCACCAAAAGTGGCTGAAAAACCTAATTATAATGCTAAAACACGTTCTTGGCTTTCTGGTAATTATTAAAGTCTTCTGGACCAAGTTGCAAACTTCAAACTTGTAAACAGTCACGTTTCCTTCTTCCTGAAGTCGATATCGGTCGATACTAGGTAGTATCGGTCGATACTCATCCTCTGTGCCGACTCTTTTGCTCGCCAGACTGGACTGTCTTCACAAAAACTGGCATAACTTTTGATCGCACCGTTGGAATGGCCTCAAACCACTTCCAAATGAAAGCTAATCCATTGATCTGTCTTGTGTTCACATTTGAGCTCAATCCATCGGTGGGAAGTTCTTTAACGAATACCAAACTTCTGACGTCTCTGCATGACTCTGCATCTCCATATGCTCCAGAATGCTTCAATATCTCCAATTAAGCTTCAAACGTACATAAACCTGTAAAAGACTCTAAAACACTACAAAATAGTAGAAATATTCTATAAAACGGACTTATATCATGGCTTAAACGGGGTAAAAACCATGATATATCAGTAGGATGCGACTATGTATTAAAACAAGATAACTAAAATTTTCAAAATTATTTCATAATTTGTGGGTTAACCCCTACGAGAATTCATTTTTTGGGTATATGCAATAACTAATGAAAATAAACATCTTATGTCTATTTCTAAAACACCTAACCACATTAAAACTCTCTATTAATGTTAACTAAACTAGTTTAAAGGTTATTTGACATCTTTAATTATTTTATAACAAGTAATTTAATAAAAAAATTTATTCGTTTTAAATCGGTTGACTACACTATGAGATCTCGATTTTTTAGAGATTCGGGAACAATTAGGGACCCAAACATCTATGAACTAGTTCCAATATTCATGTAGGATGCGACTATGTATTAAAACAAGATAACTAAAATTAGAAAATTATTTCATAATTTGTTGGCTAACCCCTACGAAAATTCATTTTTTTGTAAATGCAGTAACTAATGAAACTAATCAACCTATGTGTATTTCTAAAATACATAACCACATTAAATCTCCCTATTAATGTCAACTAATCTAGTTGAAAGGTTATTTGGCATCTTTATGTATTTTATAACAAGTAATTTAATAATGTTTTTTTATTTGTTTTAAATCGGTTGCTACACTATGAGATCTCGGTTTTTTGGAGATTCGGGGACAATTAGGGACCCAGACATCTATGATTTAATTCCAATATTCATGTAGGATACGACTATGTATTAAAACAGGATATCAAAAAATTTCTAAATTATTTCATAATTTGTGGGTTAACAACCCCTTCGAGAATTCATTTTTTTGGTAAATGCAGTAACCAATGAAACTAATCATCCTATGTCTACTTCTAAAATACCTAACCATAATAAACCTCTCTATTAATGGTAGCTAATCTAGTTTAAAGGTTATTTGGCATCTTTAATTATTTTATAACAAGTAATTTAATAAAGTTTTTTATTCTGTTTAAATCGGTTGACTACATATATAATGAGATCTCGATTTTTTGAAGATTTGGGGACAATTAAGGACCTAAACATCTATTATCTAGTTCCAATATTCATGTATGATGCAAGTATGTACTAAAACACGATAACTAAAATTTTCAAAATTATTCTGTTTAATTCGGTTGACTACATTATGAGATCTCAATTTTTTAAAAATTCGGGGATAATTAGTGACCCAAACATCTATGATCTAGTTCCAATATTCATGTAGGATGCGACCATGTATTAAAGCACGATAGCTAAAATTTTCAAAATTATTTCATACTTTGTGGGCTAACCCCCTACGAGAATTCATTGTTTCGGTAAATGCATTAACAAATGAAACTAAATCATCCTATGTCTATTTCTAAAATAAAAAAAACCACATTAAACCTCTCTATTTATGTTAACTAAACTAGTTTAAAGGTTATATGGCATCTTTAATTACTTTATAAAAAGTATTTTAATAAAAAAAAATATTCGCTTTAAATCGTTTGACTACACTGAGATCTTGATTTTTTGGAGATACGGAGACAATTAGGGACCCAAACATCAATGATCTAGTTCAAATATTCATGTAGGATGCGACCATGTATTAAAGCACGATAACTAAAATTTTCAAAATTATTTTATACTTTGTGGGCTAACCCCTACGAGAATTCATTTTTTCGGTAAATCCATTAACAAATGAAACAAATCATCCTATGTCTATTTCTAAAATACAAAACCACATTAAACCTCTCTATTAATTTTCACTAAACTAGTTTAAAGGTTATATGGCATCTTTAATTATTTTATAAAAAGTATTTTAATAAAAAAAATTATTCGCTTTAAATCGGTTTCCTACACTTAGATCTTGATTTTTTGGAGATTCGCGGGCATTTAGAGACCCAAACATCTATGATCTAGTTCCAATATTCATTTAGGATGCGACTATGTGTTAAAACAAGAAAACTAAAATTTTCAAAATTATTTCATAATTAGTGGGCTAACCCCTACGAGAATTCATTTTTTCGGTAAATGTTGTAACTAATGAAACTAATCATCCTATGTCTATTTCTAAATTATATAACCACATTAAACATCTCTATTAATGTTAACTAAACTAGTTTAAAGGTTATTTGACATCTTTAATTATTTTATAACAAATACTTTAATACAGTTTTTTATTCGCTTTAAATCGGTTGACTACACTGAGATCTTGATTTTTTGGATATTCTTGGACAATTAGGGACCCAAACATCTATGATCTAATTCCAATATTCATGTAAGATGCGGCTATGTATTAAAACAAGATAACCAAAATTTTCATAATTATTGGGCTAACCCCTACGAGAATTTATTTTCCGGTAAATGCAGTAACTAATGAAATTAATCATCCTATGTCTATTTCTAAAATACATAACCACATTAAATCTCTCTGTTAATGTTAAACAATTTAGTTAAAAATTTATTTGGCATCTTTAATTATTTTATAATAAGTAATATAAAAAAGTTTTTTAATCGTTTTAAATCGGTTAACTACACTATGAAATCTCGATTTTTTGGAGATTCGGGGACAATTAGGGACCCAAATATCTATGATCTAGTTCTAATATTCATTTAGAATGCGACTATGTATCAAAATAATATAACTAAAATTTTCAAGCTAACCCCTCGACAATTCATTTTTCGGTAAATGCAGTAACTAATGAAACTAATCATCCTATATATATTTCTAAAATACATAACCACATTAAACCTCTCTATTATTGTTAACAAAACTAGTTTAAAGGTTATATGGCATCTTTAATTATTTTATAAAAAGTACTTTAATAAAGTTTTTTATTCGTTTTAAATCGGTTGACCACTATGAGATCTCGATTTTTTGAAGATTCAGGGACAATTAGGGACCCCAAACATCTATGATCTAGTTCCAATATTCATTTAGAATGCGACTATGAATTAAAACAATATCACTAAAATTTTCAAAATTATTTCCTAATTTGTGGGCTAATCCCTACGAGAATTCATTTTTTCCGTAAATGCAGTAACTAATGAAACTAATCATTCTATGTCTATTTCTAAAATACATAACCACATTAAACCTCTCTATTAATTTTAACTAAACTAGTTTAAAGGTTATTTGGCATATTTAATTATTTTATAACAAGTACTTTAATAGAGTTTTTTATTCGCTTTAAATGAGTTGACTACACTGAGATCTAGATTTTTTGGAGATTCGCGGACAATTAGGGATTTAAACATCTATGATCTAGTTTCAATATTCATTTAGGATGCGACTATATGTTAAAAATTGATAACTAAAATTTTCAAAATTATTCCATAATTTGTGGGCTAACCCTTACGAGAATTCATTTTTTTCGGTAAATGCAGTAACTAATGAAACTAATCATCTTATGTCTATTTCTAAAATACATGACCACATTAAACAACTCTATTAATGCTAACTAATCTAGTTGAAATGTTATTTGGCATCTTTAATTATTTTATAACTAGTATTATAATAAAAAAATTTATTCGTTTTAAATCAGTTGACTACACTAGATCTCGATTTTTTGGAGATTCGGAGATAATTAGGGACCCAAACATCTATGATCTAGTTCCAATATTCATTTAGGATGCGACTATGTATTAAAATAAGATAACTAAAATTTTCAAAATTATTTCATAATTTGTGGGTAAACCCCTTCGAAAATTCATTTTTTTTTGTAAATGCAGTAACTAATGAAACTAATCATCCCATGTCTATTTCTAAAATACCTAACCACATTAAACCTCTCTATTAATGTTAACTAAACTATTTTAAATGTTATTTGTCATCTTTAATTATTTTATAATAAGTACTTTAATAAAGATTTTTATTCGCTTTAAATCGGTTGATTACATTGAGATCTTGATTTTTTGGAGATTCAAGGACAATTAGGGGCCCAAACATCCACTACAAAAAAAAGTGTGTTTCACATCATTTATTTTATAGATTTGCATTAGTTATAAATGATGTAAAAAAAATTTACATCACTTAAATAAGTGACTCTGAAAGTGGTGATGCAAATATTTACATCAGTTGTGAAAATATTTTACATCGGTTTAAGCAACTGATATAAATATTTGCATCAGTTTTTTTTTTTTTT
>PKML01069614.1:9382-25260 GCA_002933935.1 Eutrema yunnanense | reverse complement strand
TGTTGTCCGTCCCCACTCCACCAGAAACGCGCTGCCGCATTTGTTAGCTTTGCGGTGACTGCCTTGGGTAAACGAAAACATGACATAACGTAAGTAGGCGTAGCCGATGCCACCGATTTAATGAGAACCTCTTTGCCTCCTTTGGTCAGTAATCGTGATGTCCAACCATTTATTCGATCATTGTGTCTTTCTACAACGAAATTAAGAATTTTACTTTTTGCTCCTCCGAGACTTTCCGGGAGGCCCAGATAAGAGCCCATCCCTCCCATATTTGGAATTCCTATCAGCTGTTTAACCTCCTCCCGTACCGCATCTTGTACTGTATGTCCGAAAGTTAAAGATGATTTTGAAAAGTTGATTTGTTGCCCTGAGACCGACTCATACTGTTTAAGTATATTGACGATTGTTTGACACTCCTGCACCGTAGCCTTGCAGAAAAACAAACTATCATCCGCAAAGAGTAGGTGTGAGACTGCAGGGCCTGCCCTTGCTACTTTTAAACCCGTAAGTGATTTATCCCTCTCTGCTTTTCGTATATTGGCTATCAAAACCTCCGTGCACAGTATAAATAAATATGGTGAAAGTGGGTCGCCTTGCCTCAACCCTCTATGTGGACTTATGTGGCCTTTAGGTTGACCGTTAATAAGTACCTTGTATTTTACCGACTGGATGCACCACATTATCCATGTAATCCATCTTTCCGCAAAACCAAATTTCCTCAACAGCTGTTCGAGGAATGGCCACTCTACCCGGTCATATGCTTTGCTCATATCCGTCTTAATCGCCATAAACTTACTCTTGCAAGATTTGTTGGTACGTAAGCCGTGAAACATCTCCTGGGCTATCAGAATGTTATCAGATATCAGTCTCCCTGGTACGAAGGCTGATTGAGTCTCTGAGATCAGGTCCGGTAATAGTCTCTTTAACCTCTGACATAAAACCTTTGAAATAATCTTGTAGCCCACATTGCACAGGCTTATAGGTCTTAATTCCGTCATACGAGTGGGACGTCCTGTCTTTGGGATTAGACAGATATTTGTCATATTCAGCTGTTGATCAAAACATCCCCTTTCTAGGAAACCGTTAACCAGGCCTACTACATCTGTCTTTACAATCTGCCAAGATTGCTGGAAAAATAGTGCCGTCATCCCGTCCGGGCCCGGCGCCTTTTCCGGGTGCATCATAAAGAGGGCCATGCGAACTTCCTCTTCCGTTGCCAATGCCGTGAGCATGTCATTATCCTGATCCGAAACTAGACCCGAAATCTCGCTTAGCGCAGTCTCAAAATCCGTCAGAGAAGTTGAGGTGAATAAATCCTCGAAGTAATTTACCGCCACTTGTTCCACCTCTTTATCCGAGGTAACCCAAGATCCTGACTCATTATGTAGACCCGTAATCCGATTTCTTGCCCTTCTTTGCTTAACTTGCGCGTGGTAGAATTTGGTATTTCTGTCCCCCGCTGTTGCCCATAGAGTACGACTTTTTTGTTGCCAGAATATTTCCTCATCTATGTAAGCCTCTTTTAGTTTCCGTGTGGTATCCAGTAATTCCTCCTGGGTGCTATTATCATCATTTTGGAGCTCCTCTAAAGCTTGTTGTAATTCCTTTATTTTCTCCTTGCCGTATGGTAAGTTGTTTTTCCGCCATTTTGATATTTCTCTCCCACAATTTGATATTTTTTCTATAAAGGATGACTCATTTCTGCCTGGATTAAAACCCCAGCCCTTTGAAATTGTATCCATAAGGCCATCCCGTCCAGTCCACCGCTTATCAAACCGAAACTGACCCCGTTTTCTCGGTATTTTATCCTCAATGGTAGCGACAATTGGTCGATGATCCGACCCAATCATAGCTAAGTATTCGACATATGAGTGTGAAAAAATTTCGTGCCAATCTTCATTTGCCAAAGCCCTATCCAGACGACACCTAACTATTTTTGAATTCCGCCTTCCCCTCCAGGACATGGTATTTCCAAAACACTGAAATTCTAGAAAACCATAGTGTTGAATCATGATATTGAACGACAAAAAGGAAGAAGCCGGTCTAATATTCCCTCTTTGTTTTTCAAAATTCCCCGTAATTTCATTTAAATCCCCAATTATAAACCATGGATCCAATCGAGTTATGCTGGTTCGTGTTAATCGCTCCCAGACTTGATCTCGATTTTTTGGTACCGGATCACCATAAATAAATGATAAGTAGACCTTTTTTCCTTGAATAGTCGCCTCGATATCAATTATTCGATTACTTGAAAATAAGACACTAACATCCAAGGAATCATCATAAAATAAAGCGAGTCCACCACTCGCACCAAGCGGTTCGACCGTATACAATTTATTATAACCGAAATGAAATTAAAACTTTTGCAAAAAAAAAAACTCCTGTTTGGTTTCTGAGATAAATAAAAACTTTGGTTTATGTTTCTTCCAAACCTCCCTTAAATACCCTATCGTGTACTTATTCCCTAGCCCCTGACAATTCCAACTCATAATCCGCATAATTAACTAAAACATTTTTCCCGAACCTGTCTTCGGGTTTGATGAAACCCTCGGACCTATCACCTTTGTCTCCTCTCCAATACGAACCGGACCCTTTGCCATCATCTTCTTGCGCGGAGAGATCATTGCTTGAACTATCCTCTTCTTAGATCCACCACCATAAATCAATGTTCCTGTTTTGTTAACTTTCTTTTTTTCACCCTGGTTTGAATCTCCTTTTACTTCCTGTCTTTCAGCCTGTGTCATCGACTCTTGCATCCTCTTATCAGCCTTTCCGTCGCCGTCATTTCCTTCTGAAAACAGTATTGTGTCCCCACTGTTAGAGGAACTCTTATTTTCGATCTCCGTTATCTCATGTGGTCCATCTTCAGATTCACCAAAATCCCCTTCGACATTCACCTGGTTCATATTATGACCTTCAAACCCAGTAGAAATTTCGATACCTTTATTTCCGTTAAATTCGACTTCACCATCCTCCATAACCTCATCACTTGCCATGTCTTCTCCTGCCTTCGCATCAATCTCAGCTTCTAAACCCTTTAACACTTCAGGAAAAAGTTCATCATTTCCGAATACCAATTCCTTGCGCGCCTTGCTAGAAGATGGTGGAGCTTCTTTTCTAGCCTTATTGAAACCCTCGGCATCCTCCTTGGTTCGGTTACTTCCTGGGCCAATGTCACTACCCAACAGTTTCCTGTCTGTGGCCGAGACCATCTCATCCGAGCCTCTGAGATTTTCATCCCCTCCCTTGTTAGTAACCGCATATCTTTGTTTGTTCTCGTGTGTAGGAGCGTACCCTGAAAACCTGTTGTACCTTGATGTTCATTCTCCCCCTCTCCAATCTTGTCTACCCTTGTATGTCCGGTCTTTACCCGCCCAAAACTGTTGTGACCCTTCCTTGACAGCCTGGTTTATCTCTTTTTGTTGTAAGACCCCTTGAGTTCCTTAAAACCTTGTCCATTCTGAGTCGTATCAGTGTAATGTTTCCCACCCGAGGCCACTGTCGCTTTAAAGCTCGTCGCACTTGGACCATGTCCCGGATCTTTGTGATCTGGAATCTCCCGCTCTGTGTTCCCCTCGGATCCGTCTTTAGGCTGACATTTGAAGTGGTCATGACATAAACTGTGACAGTGTCGACAGTAGCCAAAGAGCCTCTCATACCTCAACGTTACCTTTGTCTCTTCACCGCTATCAAATTCCACAATTGTTGAGAAGACAAGCGGTTGAAACCCGTTCACCGTCACTTGCACTCTTCCGTCCTCCAAGTCCACCGCCTTAACCGTTCCTAGAGCCTCTCCGATGCTTCTGAAAGTCGGGTCAGCCCAGTAATGAAGCGGCACGCCCAGCACCCTAATCCAAAAGGTTATGGCTGATGGGTAATTGCAGTCCACCACCGGTTCCCATCGTACCAAAGACAGCATCCAGTAATCAAAATGGAAATGTTCCATCTTCATCACCTCCTTTATGTCTTCCTCCTTGTCGAAATCGAACTGAAAACGTCCCAGCCCCAAATCTGCACCGGCAACACGTTCCTCGACATTCCATATGCGAGGTAGCATAAACAGTAGAGTCTTCATATCTTGAATACCCGGATTCATGCACCTGCCAATCAGAGTCCGCGAATAACCCGCAATGAGGCTTGAGTTGTCGAATTTTGGTATCACGATCTTCATCTTCTTCACGTTATTATGTCTGTTGTTTACCGAAACCAACGAGCTCACCAGTTTACCCTGCGTCATTGTGATCCTTACTATGACCCAGACAAAGGAGGCTGCAAAAATTATAGAAGAGATGTGTCGAAAAAATTGGTGCCATCGATGTTTGCTCTGGCTTGCCGCTATATAGTCTCCAGATGAAAGCCGTGACGTTCTCGTATCTTCACTATCACTCAAATCCCGTTGATCACTCTCCCCCCCCTGATCTCGGTCCATCCCTTAATCCGAACCCCAAAACATCGCCAAAAATCTTCTGCTGGTATCATCGAATTTAATTCAGACCCGATTTTGTATACCCCAATTGGATCCGAGATTTGATACTTTAAACTGGCGCTCATGTGTTCACAATACATTGAACCAGGTTTCAATCTCGCCGAGATCTCCCTAACTTCTTTTCTCGGATCTTCCCATCGCTTGCCTCTGCTCAAACTCCGAATCCCACGAAACCTCCATGGGTGAGACTTTAGAGTTACCGCAATCCTACTTTCCAAATCTCTGAGGATACATTGTCCTCTCCAAATCCTTGACAGCGTACAAAGATCTCCGAATACTGAACCCGAATCTTTCCAGATTTGCTCATGACTGAGCGAATCTCCGACCTCTCTTCCGATGCTATCCCGAATCCATAACACCGTGAAAGATAACCGTAGGATATACCGTAGTGAATACCGTATCTGGGAGAATCCCCTTGATGGATCTGCACCCATCTCACGTCGACTGCACCATCGCCTTACTCGAGAGCAAAATTAGGTTTTTGTATATTTGCATCAGTTTAAGCAATTGATATAAATATTTGCATCGATTATTGTAATCAATGTTAATTTGTGTCGATTGCAAAAAATGATGTTAAAGATTTGCATCAATTAATATAAATGATGGTAATATTATATTATAATTATCAACTTTAAAATATGTGTAATAATTTAATAATTTAAAATTAATACTAACTTTTATAAATTATTTTATATTATATTATAAATTATTTCACAAATAATTTATTTATTTTTATTTATGATAATACGTCAATATTGGTTTTTAGAATCTGTAGATAAATTGTACTTATTTATAAGAAACAAAACCTCTCACTTCCTTCTTTAGTTCTCGATGTGGGACAAACATCAAAGGTAATTAAAAATTTATTAGCATCATTTTTTGATTGATGTAATATTTGTATCAATTTTTTAAATGATGTTAACAAAAAATTGTAAATGTGTCGATTATCTAATTGATGTGCATTCATATTTTTGTATCACTTCTCATAAAGTGATCCAAATTAATAAAATTTTGTATCATTTAGGATTGAATCGATGTTAAATTAACAAATAGTAAAATCAGTTATCAATTGATGTTAAACTACATTTTTTATATCAATTGCTAATAAATAATTCAACAATTGCTAATAAATAATTCAAAATAATATCATTTATTTTTGTGATACAATTTAAGTGATGTAATTCATGCTTTTTTGTAGTGATCAATGATCTAGTTCCAATATTCATGTAGGATGCGACCATGTATTAAAGCACGGTAACTAAAATTTTCAAAATTATTTCATACTTTGTGGGCTAACCCCCTACGAGAATTCATTTTTTCGGTAAATGCTGTAACTAATGAAACTAATCATCCTATGTCTATTTCTAAAATACACAACCACATTAAACCTCTCTATTAATGTTAACTATACTAGTTTAAATGTTATTTGGCATCTTTAATTATTTTATAAAAAGTAACTTTGATAAAGTTTTTTATTCGGTTTAAATCGGTTGACTACACTAAGATCATGGTTTTTTGAAGATTTGGGGACAATTAGGGACCCAAACATCTATGATCTTGTTCCAATACTTATGTAGGATGCGATTATGTATTAAAACTAGATAACTAAAATTTTCAAAATTATTTCATAATTTGTGGGCTACCCTACGAAAATTCATTTTTTGGTAAATGCATACAGTAACTAATGAAACTAATCATCCTATGTCTATTTCTAAAATACCTAACCACAATAAATCTCTCTATTAATGTTAACTAATCTAGTTGAAAGGTTATTTGGCATCTTTAATTATTTTATAACAAGTAATTTAATAATGTTTTTATTCGTTTTAAATCGGTTGACTACATTATGAGATCTCGATTTTGTGCAGATTCGGGGATAATTAGGGACTCAGAAATCTATTATCTAGTTCCAATATTCATTTAGGATGTGACTATGTATTAAAACAAGATAACTAAAATTTTCAACGAGAATTCATTTTTTCGGTAAATGCAGTAAATAATGAAACTAATCGTACTATGTCTATTTCTAAAATACATAACCACATTAAACCTCTCTATTAATGTTAACTAAACTATTTTAAAAGTTATTTACGTCTAGTTACTGCCTATACGTCTAGTTACTGAAAATACTATTAGGCGTAGATTGATATTTTAATCAGACGTAAATTAGTTTCATTAGTTACTGCATTAGTTACTACATTTACCGGAAAAAATAAGTTATCATAATAACATTGCGCATTCTGCTATTTCGGGTGTATAACGCTATGAGAATTTGCCCATACCACATTCGAAAAATATTCTATTATAATTTCGTATTATTCNGTACCATATATGGTTTCATCCAATCCCATCAGGAATTGATGTAACTTGTCTTCTTCCCGTTCTTTTCTCACCTCTTCCATTGTTTTTGCTTTTTGATAATCAGCCAAGTTTCTCCACAACTTAGTTAAATTCCCATAATATGTCTCGATGGCAGTCCCTTTTTGACGGCAATTTGCCAAATCAGCTTTCAATCGTTGAACCCTCTGTCCGTTCTTCACTCCGAAGCGCTTCTGAAGATGGGTCCACAGCTCATTACAATCGGTGATGTGCATAATTGAATCAGATACAGCATCGTCAATTGTTAGCTTCATCCATGAGATGATAAGTGCGTTGTTTGCAGTCCAGTATTCAAAATCGGAATCAGTTTCGACAGGTTGCGGTATGGATCCATCAACAAAACCGAACTTTTTCCTTGCTTTTAATGCCAAACACAGATTAGTGGACCATTCATCGTAGTTCGGTCCACGTAAGGTTGGTTTAGAGATCAAAGTGCCGGGATTATCTCCCGCAGTCAAGTCGTATGGTGAGATTGTACGTCGAGTTTCGATACGCGGTGGTGTTGTTGTTATTGACGAATTATCACCCATTGCAGAAAGAGATTGTCAAAAGAAGTTCGACAAAAACAGAAAATCTCGTGTTTGCGGAAACGAAGTTAACGAGATCAAGAACTTTAAATCCTTTTGTAGTTGGATCAAAGCTCTGATACCATGTCAAGAAGCTTTCACAGAGATATGAACTGCTTTCTTGTTTTTATATATCGTTCGGCACAGCCTTTATATATCCTATACACAATTTAACCTAACACAAGTACATATACAAGAGCGAGGCCCAATTATGGCCCAATTATGGCCCAATACTCTCCGTCTTCCCCTTATAAATCTTGCACTCGTTGTCTCCGTCTTCCCCTTATAAATCTTGCACTCGTTGTCATCCTCTTCCCCAACCTTCACTTTTCTCTTCCCAATCTCCAATAAGTAAACTCGTAACCTCTAATCAACAAGCATCATCACAGCAACAAAACCCAGAATCCGAAATTGGATCGATCCGCAATCGAAAATGAAAGGGGCTTTGCTTGTAGACGATGCATATATACACAGAGAAGAGAAGAACCTCACTGTTCGAAAATCATCTCTCTTTTTCGCCGGCGATGGTTTCACGGTTTACGACTGCAAGGGCACTTTGGTCTTTCGGATGGACTCATACGGTGGTCCCAACACCCGCGACACCGACGAGGTTGTACTCATGGACGCTCACGGTCGCTGTCTCCTCACCCTCCGACGAAAGGTACCTCCTTCTATATACTCTGTCTCTACGCATCTTCATAAATTTTGTTCGAAATGGTTCTTTGGGAATTAAAAGCGTCTGCTTTATATATTCGAATAACCGAGTCAACTCGGAAAGACTCAAAAGTCAAAACTAACTCTTTTTTTTTCCATCCGGTGAAACAGAGGCCGAGTTTGCGACGGAGGTGGGAAGGGTATCTTGGGGAGAGATCGGAGGGGCAGAAAGCGATCTTCGGGGTGAGGAGATCGTCGATAATCGGGAGGAACAGCGTGACGGTGGAGGTGTACGGGGAGTACCAGTGCAGCGAGTACCTGATCGAAGGTAATTTCGGGCAGAGGAGTTGCACGGTGGTGGAGGCGGAGACGAGGCGGAAGGTGGCGGAGATACGGCGCAAAGTGGATGCGTCAACGAACGTGATGATTGGGAAAGACGTTTTCTCGTTGAACGTTCAACTCGGGTTTGATGGAGCCTTTGCCATGGGATTGGTCCTTGTGCTTGATCAGATCTACGGCGACGATTTCGTTGAGGTTGGTGAAGAGCAGGTGTACCCTTCCGCAGAAGATTACTGATTTCTTTTTCTTTTCTTTTTGGTGGGAAGTATTAATCTAGTTGTGAGTTTCTGTCGGCTTGGAAGGAACGATTTGGACAAATATATATTTTTTCTCCTCTGTCCCTTGCTGTGATTTGATTTGATTTGAATTTCTCGATTACAGCTGTTTAATCTCAAGAAGAAAAAAAAAAGATTTAACTTTTAAGACAGGAGTTAGTTGTAGATAAATACTTTTAAAGGAGTTCAAGGAGTCTTTTGTCGACTTTATTTTTCTTTTGTTGGTGAGTTAGGCAAAAAGTTACAAGTTGTATATCTCGAACGAGTTCACAAAGGTTTTACACATTCGTCAAAATATGAAGCTAATTATTACCCATTAAAGGTTTCACATCCATTATTCTCTCCATAGACCTGCCATAGGACAGGTTTAACTATAAATAATACTCCAAATCCATGGGAGATTTATAGATAACATAGATTATTGTTGTCAGATTCATTTATATGTAATCATAACTCCTCTGGTCTTAACTGGAATGAAAATTATTGATAGAAAAAGAAATAGAATGGAAATTTCACTTTCTGAAAAAAACTTGCCACCTTTACGGCATTAGTAGCATTTCCAGCTTCTCTTTATTATCCATTTTAAAGGAATTTTTTTCTCCAATCTATTTTATTTTCATTTTCATTTTCCAAATGGAACAATTGATAGAATTACTCCAAGTTAAAGTTGAACTTTTTATTCATAAATTATTTATATAAGTTTTAGATGTTTTTCTTTCATACTTAAATAATATTGTAAAATAATAAGTTTTAGTTATCTAGTTAATTAAGTAATAGAAAAAAAGTTTGGAACAAATATATATTATTTTATATAAAACTAGTTATGCATAAGTTTTAATTTGGAAACTAATTGTTCAATGGCGGGATAGATTGTACGAGACTATAAAGGAATCTCTAGTTTCTCGGGCTAAACATCTATGGAATTACCATCAACACATTCAGAAACAAAACAAAAGCTCATCTTATAGCTATGCAACAAGTTTGGAGTTGGGCTTAAGATCGCTATATTTTGCAGGAGATTTCAAAATATTCATAGATATCTTACATGAAAAATCGTTTGTTGAGTCAACTCAACTATAAATCGATGAATTTGATGACAACTCATTTACGAGAACACTCGGAGTTTGGTTATTCCTTTTCGAATCAATCCAATGAGTTGATCTAGCAAACAACAGTCTCACATCCATCGAATTCCTCCATCCAAAATTTACCGGAGAAAACGATCTTGTGGCGGTGAAATTAGGGTTCAACCGACATATACGAGTCTTTCATTGCTGCATTTTTCCACGACAAACAATTGATTTCCTTAGTCGCTCCAATATAACGCATTTCTCAGTTTCAACTTGCAACGTATGAATGCAATCTACGCTGCCAAAAATACGGCGAAACCCCAAAAAGCACCACTTCCTATGTCGGCTTTCGATTTGATGAGTCAACCAAATTTAGATGCAGAAGCCGAATAAAATCAATGAGTAGTAAAACTAATGTTCAAAATTGCGCTAGGCGCTAGTCAGGCGGTCGGGTCAGGCCTAGCGCCTAGCCAAAATATCGGGGATTAGTTTTTTAATTATTTTTATTCTATTAAAATATATATACTAAAATATGTGTACCAAACGTAATGATATGGTCTGGTATAGTGGTCTGCTTTGCTTTTCCCAATGTAGAGGTTACGCGTTCGACCTATGAATTGTATGTTTTTGTTATTATTATTATTTTTTTTACTTTAATAAACAAAAAGACCAAAATACCCTCATCTTCTTCATGCATATGCGACAGAAAATCCCTAATTTCCGTCGTTTTTTTTTTGTCAACTCAACTTTTTCAAGATATTGCAGAGAAAAAATCCTTTTGGGAAAGTTTTGGATTGATTTCTTTGGTCAAATCTTGCGAATCTGAAGCAATTCTGATTTTGTTCCAGCCCATAGATTGGGCATGAGTGAGTGCGGCGAAGATAGCTATGGCTTCAGCAATTAACGACGACGAAATTAGGGTCTTCCTTGCGATCCTTTGTTGGACTGTGAACTTAAAATCCAGAAAAAGAAGAATTGTTAGGCCGATTTTTTTAGGAAACATCGCTGATTAACTGGTTTTAAGAATAAATCGCCGATTAGTGGACACAAATCAGAAACCCGCCTTCGGTCGCCGATCAGGATAAAGTCGCCGCGGTTGGGCTCCGACTACCGTCTAGGCGTTCGATTAATCGGAAAAGTCGGCGACTTTTCGAACAGGGACTATCGCTATATGCGCGTAGTGTAAAATCAGTGTCTTTAGAGAAATTTATACCCATAGTGATGGTTCCTTTCAAATATCGTAAAATTCTCTTGAGAAGATTGTAATCTGAAGTTGATGGAGAGTGCATCTTTTGACATACATAGTTGACGGCATGTTGTACTGGCCTTGTCAATGTTAAATACTGCAGCTTCCCGGCGAGACTCCTAAAATAAGTTGGATTCGGAAAAGCTGGATCATGAGCTGTGACTTTATTGAGCTGCAGCGGCAAGGGAGTAGCGATAGGAGAGCAGTCATTCATACCAGCTACAACCAAAAGGTCCTCAGCGTATTTTTGTTGACATAGAAACAAACCGTTGTCGTGAAACTTTGCTTGAATACCCAAAAAATAGTGCATCTGTCCGAGATCTTTCATGCGAAACTGTTTGTTGAGATCTTCAAGCAGTTTAGACATTGCAGGGGAGTTGTTCCCGGTAAGAATCATGTCATCTACATAAAGCAGGAGCATGATCACATCTTTTGCTTTCGAGTAGACAAACAACGACAGATCTTTAATGCTGCATATGAACCCAAATTCCAAAAGATAATTGCTGAACTTGTCGAACCAAGCCCGTGGAGATTGTTTTAAACCATATAAGGATTTGTGAAGATGACACACATAATCTGGTTTTTCTTTATCAACAAATCCCGCTGGTTGCTTCATGAAGACGGTTTCGGTAAGATCTCCATGAAAAAACGCATTTTTGACATCCATTTGTTTGATATCCCACTGTATCACAGTGGCGACATCCAGAACGAGTCTTACAGTGGCGGTTCTTACGACGAGACTGTAAGTTTCCAGGTAATCAATCTCTTCCTCTTGATTAAACCCTTGCACAACAAGACGAGCCTTAAGCTTTTCTAATGTACCATCCGCGTTGAGCTTGGTTCGAAATACCCATTTACTTCCTAAGACATGCATATCCGGAGTAAAAGGCACTAAAGACCAAGTGTGTACTTCAGTACAATTCCCATATTCTTCATTCATTGCATTGTGCCATCCCAGATGTTTAAGAGCTTCTGTCACTGTGTTGGGCTCAGGGAAAGCTATTTTTTGTGTGAGAAGAGCATATCGAGGATTCGGTTTAATGATGCCTGCTTGTGAGCGAGTAACCATTTGACGTTGTTGCTCTGTTTCGACTTCAGAGGAAGCAGAGGTTGAGACATTTAAACGAGTAGGGGAAGTCATTGTACCTTTGTCTGGCATGTTCAACTGAGAGGATGTGTTGTTGCCTATAGGAACGGAATCAATGTCCGCCGTACACCCAGAACGCACCCTCTTAGAGACAGTAGACACACGCGGGACTTCAAGAGCAGACGAGGTATGAGCAAAACTAGTTGGAGTTGTCAATGGTGGAAAATCTTGAGGAGTGAAAAGGGAATCAATTTTTGTATGAGACGATTCCTCGCGAATCAAAGACTGAGGAGGCAAAAAATCAGTGTTTGTAGAAACTGTAGTAGATTGTATATGATCGGCAGGTGATATCGAACGTTCCTGGAAAGTCTGAACCGAGGAATAGATTGGCCGAGATAAATTTGAGGAAGTGTTATCCCTCTGAGACGGAACTACCTGAGCAGATGGTTGGAAACTCTGCTGCCATGCCGACGTGAGAATTGTACTTGGATATAGCTGCAAATGATAATACATATCAGAAAAAGGGAATAGTAATTCATCAAAAATCACATGGCGACTAAGATAGACTCGGCCTGTTGTAGGAAGAAGGCATCGATATCCCTTGTATTTGTCATTGTAGCCTAGAAATACACATTGTAAAGATCTTGGATCAAATTTATGGCTTGTATAATCTTTCATAGTGGGATAGCATGCACAACCAAAGACGCGGAGAGATGAATACTCTGGTGATTTTCCATAAAGAAGCTCATAAGGACTGCGAGTATTTGCTAGAGCTGTGTGAGGAAGACGATTGCTAAGAAAATTAGCAGTAAAAAACGCTTCCACCCAATACTTTTGTGGCATCTTGCTTTGAAACATCATGGAGAGACCAAGCTCAGTTATATGGCGATGCTTTTGTTCAGCCAAGCCATTTTGTTGCGGGGTATATGGACAAGAGATATACTGTTGAATTTCGCAGGTTTGAAGAAGCTGCAAAAACTTCTTACTTGTAAATTCTCCTCCCCCATCACACTGAAAAGTTCCAATTTGTGTCTGGAATTAGTTTTGGACCAGAGATTGAAACATAACAAATGTGGAGAAGAAGTCTGACTTTAGCTTCAATGGGTAGAACCAGCAATATCTCGAGTAGTTGTCGATAAAAATTACATAATACCGGAACCCTTGAACATACACAATTGGACTAGGACCCCAGGGATCACAATGAATCTTCTCTAAAGGTCGAGAAGCAACAAAAGAGGAAGCATAAAAAGGCAATCTATAGCTTTTTCCAAGCTGACACGCCTCACAAACAGACTTGACACTTTTATTTATGAAAATAGACTTATTTGCCGATAGTAGTTGTAGGATATGCGGATTTGGATGTCCCAATCTTCTGTGCCACACCTCATCACTAGCCATATATTGTCGTGAAGAGTAGAACACCTGAGGATTAGAATCTTTCAACACATACAACCTATCAATGTTTCTTCCGAGAAGAAGAAGCTTCTTGGTTTCCTTATCATACACACAGACATTGTCAGAATCAAAGTCAAAAGAGCATGGATAATCTTTTGTTATCTTCGACACTGACAATAGAGATTTCGCAATAGATGGACACACCAAAACATCATTCAATCGTAGGTTACCTGTTGTAGATGAAAGTGTGGCTGAACCTGTATGAGTAATGGGCAAATACTCTCCGTTACCGACCATGACAGAGTCTGAACCATGGTAAGGGTGAGCACGCTGCAAATGAAATGGATAGTTGGTCACATGTGATGTTGCTCCGGTATCGGGGTGCCATTCAAGGCCAGAGCTTTCGGTGACATCAGTAATGTGCATCGCAGCCAATGCATTGGGAGTTTCATCTAGCTGATAACTGTTATCAAACCTATGCCAGAAACGGAGAGCAGGATGACCAACCTTACCGCATATTTGACAGACCAGACGATTGTCAGAGTCAGAGGAGATAGAAGATCCAGGGGGGGAGATGATTTGTTGATGAAAGCCTCTCCCTCGAGTCGAGAAGTAGCTTCTGCCTCCGCGTCTGTTGTTGTGATACTGACCACGATCACGCATGTTGTGATATGTAGATCTAGCAATATTGAATGCTAGGTGAGGAGAAATAGATGATTCATACATATAACTTTGAAGCCGATCGTCAAATGTAGTCAACCGAGGAACAACATCTTCAAAGGTTGGGATTGGAGTTGTATCCATAGAGCCTTCAATACTGGTCTTGATAGGTTCGTAATCTCTTCCCAAACCATGGAGAACTGCAAAAAATTTCATCCTTTCGGTAACCGGACTGCCAATGGAGGAAAGCTGGTCACAAAGAGCTTTGTTTTCGCTGAGATAGTTGGCCATAGACTTTTCCTGCTTGGAGACAATTTGAAACTTCCTTTACAGCTCAAAAAGGCGTGAAGAAGAGACTCGGTTGAAGTGTCTAGCCAGAGATTCCCAGACATCTTGAGATGTGTTGCAATTGATGACAACACTCAATATGTCTTCAGAGAAAGAGCCAAGAAGCCAAGACTTGAGAACCTGGTCTGTTTGAAACCAGAGTTTATAGTCCGGATTTGTGACTCTGTTGGGGGTGTTTTGAAGCCTTGAAACATCAATCATTGACGGTGGTGCCGGTGTAGCTCCATTAACGAAACCGAGGAGGCCTTGACCGTTGAGGAAAGCCTCAAATTGGGATTTCCAAAGGATGTAGTTTCGTTCAGTGAGCTTCACCGTGACACAGTTTGCGATGCTCAGAGAAGGAGGAGTGTAAGGATGCATTAGCCATGGCTCTGATACCATAAAGAAGTTTCTTAAAACCAGATATATGTGAAGGAGAAGATAGACATAAACAGTTCCTTTTGATTATTTCCAGCCTTAGGTTTCTACAGATTGCTCGTTCTTAATTTATACAAGAAAGCAAGAAAGCTGTGAAACCCTAATTGAGTGGACAAGTGTCTTCCTCAGGCTGTATCTAGAGATTCAAGGACTGAAAACTTGTTTGCCAACTTGATATGATTCAAATTTACCGTACTGTGCATTTGTGAGCAATTTGCAGATACGAGAGAATATTTTTTGGGCTTTGAAGAATTGTCTTGGCCCAACTTTGATTTTCCTTTCAGCCCATCTGTAGAAGCTATGTGATTTTGACTCATCTCCTTTGATCCTTGTTGCTCTGTTTTGCTCATCGAAAAAT
The DNA here is from genome assembly GCA_002933935.1 of Eutrema yunnanense. Taxonomy (NCBI): domain Eukaryota; kingdom Viridiplantae; phylum Streptophyta; class Magnoliopsida; order Brassicales; family Brassicaceae; genus Eutrema; species Eutrema yunnanense. Next base: position 9,980 of record PKML01069614.1, on the reverse strand, counting down.
TAACTTTGATAGTGGTGCCTTGCCTTTCGAAATGCGTTTTTGAACCCTTAACTAAGTCACGCCAAGAGTCACCAATTACTTTGTTGGGGGATTCTTGATCGGTTGCTTTCGCAGCTTCCGCCGTCACAGAAAAATTCGATGTAGCTGGTTTCGTAGTTTCAGAGTCAGCCTCTTTCGAAGGAGGTGATTTAGGGAGATCTAGATATATGGTAAGGAAGTTACTTTTACTTGATCTGAGATTTGACTAATGATCGGGAAAATCACATGGTTAGAAGCTTTTGGGCATTCAGAGGAGAAGAAGAGTTTGTTGGGTCTGGGGAGATCATGAAGATCGATGAGAGTGAGTGGAATTTCATGGAGATGAATCATGAAGGGGATTTTTTAAAGGTTTTTTATTCTTCATGAGGAGAAGAGGATCTCAAATAGAAAATATAAGAGTGTTCTGAAGTCGTATAAAACGTCAGAGGTGAGAAGATAAAAAGTTCATTTTTTTGCCCTTTTAGAAAGAGAAAGAAAAGAAGATTCCACTCCAACCTTTTTAATATTGAAACCTATGCTTTCTTATTTGAATCTTCAGTGGTATAGTTGTGCATTTTTT